>PVLD010028210.1:0-19710 GCA_004027595.1 Dinomys branickii
CTCCCTACCTAGTGACCTGGGTGAGGTGTGTAAGATCGCTCCCCCGCCCTCCCAGGGTTCCCTGCAGGTATAGGGATGGATCTCCTCCCCCACTCGGTGATCTGGTCGCGAGCGCCGATATCTCACCAGTTTTTGGAGTCCCTGCAGGCATGAAGGTTCCAAGGTGCCAGTCTATCCTTTGGGGCTTTCTGCGCGGCCCGCCTGATGCGCGCGAAATGTGGGACTGCTGGGCGTTGCCGCCGCCAAAAAGCAGATCTCTGTCGGGAGTCGCCGGAGAGCTGCGCCGGCTCGGGAGGCGGGAGGGACTGAGCTGTTTGTGTTCTCAGGGCGTTAGGACCCAGCCAATCTTCCTCCCCGCTCCCGGCGTTTGGGGCCCTCCACGCGGCCTGCCTGATACGCACGAAACGTGGGATTCTCCCTGTTCACCTTTCTCCCCCTTCCATGTAAGAATATCTATCTCCCCATTTCCTATTATGTCCCTTATTTTATTTTTTATATATTTTTTCTCCTTCCGTGTACTTGTTTGTCTTGCCTGGTGAATTTCTTCTGTTGGGGTTTATAGAGTTGTAGTTCTTTTCTCTTTCTAGAATGTCCTTCAAAATATTTTGGAGTGCTATTTTGATGGTCATAAATTTCCTCAGCTATTCTTTGTCATGGAAGTATCTTTTTCTCCATCGATTTTGAAAGATAGTTTTGCAGGGTGCATCAATCTGGGTTGAGTTATTTCCTTTAGAGTTTGAAATACTTCACTCCAAGCTCTCCTTGACTTGAGTGGTTTTGCTGAGAGACTGGCTGTGATTCTTATAGGCTTTCCTTTATAGGTGATTTGTTTCTTTTCCCTAACAGCTTTTAATATGCTATTCTTGTGTTGAATTTCTGGAATCTTGATTATGATATACCTGGCTGTAGACTGTTTTTGGTCATGTGCCATTGGAGTTCTATATGCCTCACTTAACTGTATGTCAAATTCTTTTTCCCAACCAGGGAAATGTTCTGTTCTGTCTGTGGAAATTTTAATCTCATTTGTGTTACCTACTGCTTTTTCATTGACTCCAATTATTCTTGTTACTTTTCTTTGTATCATTTAGCAGCTGTTGTATTGAGTTCTTGTGGTCTCTTTTTCATGGTCACTAACTACAAGCCTGTCTTCTACGTTGAAATTCTGGTCTCATATTGACTTAGTCCTCTGTGAATACTTTTAGTGGAATTTTTATTCTCCTGCGTATCTGCCTGAGTCTGCATTATAGATTCCATTTCTTTCCTATGCTGAGCATTCATGGTTCCCATAGCTTTTTTTTTTTTTTTTCTCATCTATTTTCTTCTATCTGCTCTAGGATTACTAAGCATGGTTTTCATTGTGGACACTGTCTTTGCAGTTATCTGAGATTATTTCTGATTTGATTCTTTTCTAGTGTCATTCAGTTGCTTTGCTGTTACCACGTCAGAGAGGCCAGGTGGGTGGTTTTCAGACTGTCCCATCTCAATGCCCCCAGGGTTTGCCTTTGCTGATGTTTGGGGTTGCAGCATGTTTAAGTGTCTCCTCATTTTCTTTTTTCTCTTTTTTTTTTAGTTTAATTCCTGGGGTCATGTTTATAACAGCTGTTTAGAACATTTATGTCACTTTTGGCTATAGTGGTACCAATAACAGTAACATAAAACACCACATAGAAAATGACAAACTAACCATTAATTTGGCACCTTTCACCATATGAACTGGATTTGTGGTTATGTAACAAAATCTAAAACAAACCAGGTTATATGCAGTATACAAGTCCTTAGTATGTCAAATATAATTTTAATTTTAGTCTTCTGAGGAAACTACATACTGACTTCCATAGTGCTTGTACTGGTTTACATTTTCACCAACAATGTAGAATCATTAGACCATAAAAGAAAGCCCATAAAAGACCAATTAAAAATCTGCACAACAAATCACTTCTATGAACAATGTCATTATTTTGATAGAAATTACATAGGATCTGTATATGGCTTTGGGCATCATGGATATTTAATCAGTATCGATTGCTTTAGTTCATGAATATGGAATGGGATCTTTCCATTTTTTTTCAGTTTTTTTTTTTAATAGTACTTGGTATTTCCTCCAAGGGCTTCTTAGTGAACTCTATCCTTAGACCTTCTCTTTTCCTTCCTTATTTTCTTCCTCTCCTCTCTCCTCTTCTTCCCTTCTCTCCTCTCCACATGGTCCTTATGTGGATCTTTATAGTAAAAAATCCAAAAGTTCCTGGCATTACTGAAGGCATCTAAAGGCACTGTGTTTAACTCTTCCCACCTGCAAAAGTCCTTCTCTGTGCATCACTGATCCCCACTAATGACCCAGACAGCAGACACAGCCTGTTTCTGTTCCTCCTTTGTAAGCCCTCCTGAGTCTTATGCCTTACAGCTTCCCTGCCACATCCCCACTGTGCCCCAGCACTCTCTGGCAGTCTCCAGGTGCACAGTAGTTACTACTTTTGGTCCTTTCATTTAGAAAGGAAGCACACAAAGCATCTCTAGTAATCCATCTGCAGACATCAATCTTCTGACTGTATTTGCCAGGCATGGTGGTACATACCTGTAATCCTAGCACTCAGGAAGCAAAGGCATGAGGAGTGCCATAAGTTTGAGCTCAGCCTGGGCTGCATAAATGAGTTCAAGGCCAGCTTGAACTACACAGTGAGACCCTATTGCACTGCATAGTGAGACCCTGTCTCAAAAAGACAAAAAATAAATAAAAAGAAAAAAGAAAAACCTAATAAAAACAGGGCGACCCAGAAAAGTCTTTGACTAATTCAGAGAATATGGAAGCTGGAAAAGAATTAGTCCCTCCTGGAAGCCCTGAAATCATATCCCATTGTCTCAAAGGAAAAAAAGAAAAAGAAAAAGAAAAAAAGGCATCACAACATCAGAGAATAAAGGCACTTTCCTCATTACATTCAATAGCAATAATTCTCCCAAAACAACTCCACTGCTGACAAAAATTCCTTTGAAACTGTTGTTACTGGTAAGTTATACCATCACTTATAATTTTGGAGTGATTACTAGAATGCATAATACTGTTTTAGAGGCAAGCTATGGTCCTGCCTGTCTGTGGCAATCAGAAATTCACAGCACTTTGGGTTATTTTTGGTTCATATGGTGGAAAAATTACCATCTAATTAAAAGTCATTGCAATATAAACAAGAAAAGTACAATTTTGATGGTAAGAAAACAAAATTTTGCTGGCCATAGTGGGGCATGCTTGTAATCCCAGCACTCAGGAGGATGAGACAGGATTGCTACTAGTTTAAGACCAGTGTGGGTTACATAGTGAGTTCAAGGCCAGCCTGTACTATATAGCCTGTCTGAAAAAAAAAAAAATTATGTAAACAATAATATTGGGTCTAATATGAAAGAAAAATAGGCAAGATTATGTACATGATATAATATACAATGTTGGGATATAATTAGGTATCTTAATCACGGTATGAGAAACATCACATGCTCATCTACAAGTTGTGTGAAAACAGATCAACTTTGTCAAAAACACATGTTCACAAGTCTCTCAAAATATGTATCTCAATATAAAATATGTAATTAAATTGAAAATATTTTTTGTTACACAGAATACAGAGTATACACATGAAAAATTTAAAACAAAGAGTGGCAAAACCCTAACAATTAACAGCCTTAATGACATTAAGTTTTTTAGTGCCCCATACCTTGCAATTATATATATGCTGCAGAAGTGAGCACTATACCTCCCAACTGTAAAAACTAAACAAACTATGTAAATATTAACTCCATTTGAAAGTAAAAAATACATTTAAATTCACCATGTTTAATTATAAGACACTACATATCAAGCTCAAAGACACTTAAAAATATCTAGTTATGTCAACTCAATATTTTTATATTAAATGCTGCATACATATAATTCAGATATTTAAGTAATTTACTGAAAAATATATTTACTGAAAATTTTATGGAGAAACATTGACAAGCTTTTTGTACTAATTCTTACAGGTCTCCACTGCATGATAAATTTTCATAGCATATTCAAAATAGGCTTACACATACAAAGTTTCTTTTCAGTGAAGCTTCTGTCATGTATTTTTTCTGACAGGGTCTTAGTATGTAGTGTAGGCTGGCCTCAAATTCACCTGCGTAGTGCAGGCCAGTTCTATCATGTATTTGACAATACATGTGTGTACCAAAAGCATTCCCACATTGCTTACATAATATGGTTTCCTCTCCATTATGAGTTCTTTTATGCCTTTGGCAAACACCATGAATGCTGAAAACTTCCCATATTGTTTAAATATATAAAATTAATGCAAAGTCCAAGGTCTTTCATGTATTTTATAATAGCCTGGTGTATTTTGTACATTACTCAAATACATAGAGCTTCTCTCCAGTGTAAATTCTTTCAGGTATTTTACAGTAATGTTGTATATTAAAAGCTTTCCCACATGCTTACAGTTTCTCCCCTTTGTGAGTTCTTTCATGTACTTTACAATAACCTTGTGTACTAAAAGCTTTCTCACACTGCTTACATAGATAGGGCTTCTCCCCAGTGTGAGTTTTCTCATGTATGTTACAATACTCTTGTTTACTAAAAGCTTTTCCATATTGCTTACATACATAAAATTTCTCCTGTATGGATTTTTTCATGTGTTTTACAACAACCTTGTCTACTAAAAGCTTTCCCACACTGCCTACATACATAGGGTTTCTCCCCAGTGTGAGTTCTTTCATGTATTTTATAATGACACTGTGTACCAAAAGCTTTTCCACACTGCTTACATACATAGGGTTTCTCTCCTGTGTGATTTCTTTCATGTATTTTACAATAACCTTGTGTAGTAAAAGCTTTCCCACAATGCTTACATACATAGGGTTTCTCCCCAGTGTGAATTCTTTCATGTATTTTATAATGACACTGTGTACCAAAAGCTTTTCCACATTGCTTACATACATAGGGTTTCTCCCCAGTGTGAATCCTTTCATGTTTTAGACAATCACTACATGTATTAAACGCTTTCCCACATTGCTTACACAAATAGGGTTTCTCCCCAGTGTGAATTCTTTCATGTTTTAGACAATCACTATGTGTGCTAAAAGCTTTCCCACATTGCTTACATACATAGGGTTTCTCCCCTGTGTGATTTCTTTCATGTATTTTATAATGATATTGTGTACCAAAAGCTTTTCCACATTGCTTACACAGATAGGGTTTCTCTCCTGTGTGAGTTCTTTCATGTATTTTATAATGATATTGTGTACCAAAAGCTTTTCCACATTGCTTACACAGATAGGGTTTCTCCCCAGTGTGAGTTCTTTCATGTATTTTACAACAACTTTGTGTACTAAAAGCTTTCCCACATTGCTTACATACATAGGGTTTCTCCCCTGTGTGAATTCTTTCATGTATTGTACAATTACCTTGTGTACGAAAAGCTTTCCCACAATGCTTACACAAATAGGGTTTCTCCCCTGTGTGAATTCTTTCATGTTTTAGACAATCACTATGTGTGCTAAAAGCTTTCCCACATTGCTTACATACATAGGGTTTCTCCCCTATGTGAGTTCTTTTATGCATTTTATAATGTTGTGCATCAAAAGTTTTCCCACATTGCTTACATACATAGGGTTTCTCCCCTGTGTGAATTCTTTCGTGCATTTTACAAGAACCTTGTATACTAAAAGCTTTTCCACAGTGCTTACACACATAGGGTTTCTCTCCAGTGTGAGCTCTTTCATGTATTTTACAATAACCTTTTGTACTAAAAGCTTTCCCACAATGCTTACATACATAGGGTTTCTCCCCTGTGTGAATTCTTTCATGTCTCAGACAATCACTATGTGCGCTAAAAGCTTTTCCACACTGCTTACATACATAGGGTTTCTCCCCTGTGTGAGTTCTTCCATGCATTTTACAACGACCTTGTGTACTAAAAGCTTTCCCACAATGCTTACATACATAGGGTTTCTCCCCAGTGTGAACTCTTTCATGTCTCAGATAATCACTATGTGCTCTAAAAGCTTTCCCACATTGCTTACATACATAGGGTTTTTCTCCAGTGTGAATTTTTTCATGTATTTTACAATAACCTTGTGTACTAAAAGCTTTCCCACAATGCTTACATACATAGGGTTTTTCTCCAGTGTAAATTCTTTCATGTATTTTGCAATGACCTTGTGTACTAAAAACTTCCCCAAATTGATTACACACATAGGGGTTCTCTCTATTGTGATTTTTTCCATGTATCTGAACCTCATTGGGTGTGCTAGAGGCTTTCAAGTTTTCCTTACATACAAAGGTCTCCTCTCTAAGGTGAGTTCTTTCACTATGATCAGTGTAGGATTTCCCACCCTGATCATATTCATAGGGTTTCTTTCCAGTCTTTGTCTTTGCATCTTTCTGAAAGGCGTGGAAATCACTGCAGGTTCTTCCATGTTCATTACACTTATACAGCTTCTCTTCTGACCCCAAATACTCAGATGTCTTTAGTCTAGCATGAGCTATGATGGGTACATTTAGTGACAAATGCCCAGTCAGGCATTTTCTGGAAGCAAGGCCTTCAGCTTGTTTCATATCTATATTAGCTTCTAGAGTCCAGAGGAATATTTCTTCATATTGGTTCCAGTCTTTATTTTGATAGTATTTCTCTACCTCTTCATTTCTGTAGAGAAAAAAACTCAAGTTCTGATTTGATTCCTCCTACAAAATTGACAAACTGAATGCCCTTGAGGATATCTCCAAAGCAGCCATTCCCGAGAATGGTATTCATTGAAGAATTTTTATATTAGTATATTTTGCAATACAGAGGGCTTACTTTCATTTTGGGCAATGGATATAATACATGTTTATCACATATTGATCATTTTGATACATTCCCCCCCCACAACTCTCCCTCTTGTCTCCTTACCCAGTTTGTCTTCCTCATCTCCAAAAAGTCAGGCTTTCCTTTTTTAATCACCTCTCCTTTGTTTTATTCCCTAATTTACATGTTTGGTTTCTCATAAAAGAGAAAGCGTGTGACCTTTCACATTGTGTGTCTGACTTATCTCACTTCACAGTCAGGCCCGCCACTTTTGTTTTGAAAAATGACAGGATTATCATTCACCTTTGTGGCTGGTTAGATGGCACACTTCTTTTCCTTTTTTCAGTGCAGGGCGTTAACCACAGGTCTTAGTACTGCATTACGTTTCCAGGTTTTTATTTCTTATTCTAAGAGAGATTCTCAGTGATGATTAAGTTGCTCAGGCTGACTTTCAACTTGCCATCCTGCTGAAGTAGCTTACCAGAGTGCTGGGAATGTATCACCAAGCCAAGCCTATCAAAAATTTTTTTCAGCCATTCATTAAATTATGGATATTTAGGCCGATTCCATGGTTTAGCTGTTATAAATTGTCCTGCTTTGAGTATGTATATGCATGTATCAGTGTAATATGCTAATTTTAACTCTTTTGGGACTATACTCAGAGAGGTATTCCTGGATCAAATGGAACTTCTATTTTCACTTTTTGAAATGTCTTTATACTGATTATTACAGTGACTATACTTAATATTCCCAACAAAAATGTTAGAGGGTGCCTCTGAATTTTAAAACATGGACTCCATTGCCTAGAGGATGGCTTGAAAATGTGTTATTACAACACTAGGATTCATTTGTACTTTGAATACTGTTTCAAGGTTAGCAGTTGTTTAGATGTTTCATATATAAATAGATGTAATAGATTCATGTACACATACATAGATATCCTGAAGATGTGTTGCTGTCAAAACTCAAAATTCACTTCTTTTCATGTATACCTATAACATAATACCTAAATGCAATTTCATATATTTTCATGGAAGTGAACATGAAAGAAAATTTTGTACTTATATATCAGATAGTGTCACTTGTTGCATGATATCAGTACTAACTCAGTTTCATATATTGGAATATTTCTGTATTCAGTTTTCAGATTATACATACTAAAACTATATACATCATTGGAGAATATTTGTGAGATTAAATAAATTTGAACATGCCCACAATTCCCTGGTTGTGATATCTGTGTTCACACTGAATCTTGAGGAACATTCTTTTTCCTTTTCTGTGCAAATTACCTTAGATTTCTCCAGTAACTTTTGTGCTCTTCTTCAACTTCATGGTTATCCCAGGCTCTACCTGAATTGTAGACATAGAAATATAAGGAGACACTATATTATTGCATGAAAATAAATAGATTCCAGGGGCCAGGGATATAGCTCAGTGGCACAGTGCCTGCCTGGCAAGTGCAACATCCCAAATTAAAAAAAAAAAAAGATTCCAGTTAGATTTATGATATAATATAACCAGGCCTGAGATATTCTTCAAAAATGTTTTCACATTCTATTTAATGAAACTGCACTGATGAGCAACAATGTTTTCTGACTGTACCAATGAGAAAGTGCTATCACCTTACCTACAGCAGCCACGTTCCTAAAAGTGTCCCTCATCACATCTCTGTAGAGCTTCTTCTGGGATGGATTCAGCAAAGCCCACTCCTCCATGCTGAAGTTCACAGCCACATCCTCAAAGGTCACTGCCTCCTAAATAATCATATATATGTTTCTTAAGGGAAGGTTGAGACGCACAGCCTGGGATAGTTCAACTCTTCTCATGAAAAGACGAAGTGAAAGCCAGGTGAAGGGGTACGTGTCTGTAATCCCAGCACTAAGGAGGCTGAGGCAAGATGATTGCCATGAGATCGAGACTAGTGTGAGTTACTCAGTGAGTTCAAGGCATGCCTGAACTTGCATAGTGAGACCTTGTCTCAAAAAAAGAAAACAAACATAATACCTGAGTACTTCAAATATTAATTCTGTGTGTTGGTCTTCAAATGCATGTGTATGCACATATTTTTCAGACAGCAGTTCTGATGCTAGATTGCCACTCATTGTTAAAGCATCAGCAGTTCCACTGCTGGGTCAGTGCAAGTGCACCTGAGCATTGCCTCTAAAGCCAATCTTATAAAGGGAACCTACAAGATCATAATCCACAAAACACTAGGATAGCTGAATAGCTAATGAATGGTTTCATAGACCATAGGTAACATCTCTTTGAAATATTATTTATGGCATTGAGTGCTTCTTTCTTTGATTGTACTTAGGCAGTATTTTGATACTTGAATTCGGTTTCACAAAAATAACTGAACGTCAAACAAGGCTTATGAATAGTAATTAAAATGTTAATGAAAAGGTTTTATGTGGAACAAGTCTATGAACATGAAAATAGGGAAAAGGTGGCACTTTTATCTTATAGCTCAGTATCACCAAATGGTGACCTTGCACTCAGATATAAGAAACTCTAGGGGGATATATGGCAGTTATGATGGGAAAGAGATGAAAAAATATATGCACTGAAAACCCCATATATCAAAAAGTAATTATGCACAAAAGGAAAGTTTCAGCCAGGTGTGGTGGTGAATGTCTGTAGTAAAAGTACTGGGAGGCCAATGCAGGAGGATTGCCATGGAGTTTCAGGCCAGTCTAGGCTACACAGCAAATTCAAGAGTAGTCTGAAATACAAAGTGAGACCATGCCTCAAATTTCCCCCAAAAAAGGATAATTTCAAAAAATTGTCATGAATGACATCTTTGATTTGTTAAAAAAAAATCTGCAGCAGTATAGTAAGATAGAAATCTAGTATCTTCAATACCATTTAAACAAGAAGATTGATAGTTTATGTAATATATATGAAAGATACTCAAATTCTATCTTTCATGAGACTATTACTACTAGTCAAAATGACAAATGGATCTCAGGAAAGAAAGACAGTCTTTAATGGATCCGTGTATAGAGAGAATATTGATTCATGATAGAGTTGATGCTGTGTGTCTCTGGAGGAAATCACAATCTGTTTCATTTATGTTCAGGGAGAAATAGGTATGTACTTGGAAACCTGGGCTGTATACTCTTCTATGTGCAATAATTAAGTTACATACTGAAGTGGGAAAAATAAACTCGAATGCCTTGAGAACTCACTGTGAAAAAATTTTAGATGTGAAAAAAGTGTTTCCTCAGAAGACAACCAGCTAACTGATAAGTCGTAAGGCAACCCCCTGCAGGGGAACTAAACTCTCAATAATAAAGGCTCCTTCCTGTCCTACCCATTCCCCTCCAGTTCACTTCAGCCCAAACTACAAAAGCCAACCCCGCCCTCATCCACCTTGGCAGAATCAGATGTTTAACTCTGAGGAACAAGCCACCCCTGCTTTGGCTGTTCTGGCCCACAGACATCCTCCCCAGAAAAGAGCTTAAAAACCCCATACTTTGCTCAGCTCGGGGCTGTCCTAGTTGGCTGTGCAGCCTGCTATGCTGCTCCCCCATGCAATAAAGACTCCTCTTGTGTCAGAAGGTCTGGTCTGGTTCTGTGTGGGTCTTGATCCAATCACTAACCATCAGAATTTGAAGAATAAATTGAAATATATGAAAGTCATGAGAAATAAGACAAAAATATTTTCTGTCTATACAGTATAAAAATTTTGTATAAGGAATAAAGACCAATGAATTCAAATTTCAAAAAATGACTGCAACATATCTAATCCAAGAGAAAACACCAAATAAAAATAAGAACCAAATCTTTTTTGAGAAAATCATTAAAGAAAAACGGAAGTGTGGAAGAGCCCAATAAGAAGGTAGACTTGTGCAAAATGGAGGATAAATGGATATACTCTACACTCATTTCTTTCTTTGGTATTTACCAAAATCTGCAGACCACTGACTTCTGTCCACTGTCTGGAGAAAACACTGTGCTATTACTCCTGGAGACAGATGTGATCCTTCTCCAGGATTTAGAGAACCCCAAGCCATATGGCCAATGGAACGAATGAGAAACCACTTTGATTCACATATCGGCACTTGTGAACAATAATGCATCGGAAAAACAACAACAACAACACCCAGGAAAATATTTCTCTGGTCAATTTCTAGAATAATCACTTATTGAAAATTCCAAAGGAGGAAACTAAAAGAACGCTGTTCATAGAAAATCACACATGTCAAACTTAGGAAGAGCCAGCAAAATGGGAGAGTTGCCATCCATGGGGCAAGAGAGGTTTGAGTCAGGTAGGGTTTCATTCACCTGGATACTCTCATCTAGTGCCCAAAGCCTAATGATGAAACTTGCTGAATAACCTCAGGATATAGCATCCCCGCAAATTTGCAATTTGGAGTTCATGGTCTCAGTTGTTTGCAGATTTTTCCTGAGAACCTAACTAATAATTGCTCACAGAAATCCCTCCAGTTTTCCAGAAAAATAACCTCTGCAATTGTTTTGTTAGTGGGAGCTCTGCAAGTAGCCAATCCAAGAGCGTTAATGAGTTCTCCTCGCTGCTGATTGGCTGATGCTGTGTAATTCATATATGGCAGATGCACCAGCATTCCCACCTCATAACAGGATGCTGCACCATGTGTAGCTGTCTCCAGTGTTCTCAGTTTTGTTCTTAAAGCCCTAAGCTCCCTAGGACACTAACAAAATGCCCTGCAACTTTTAATGCTTTTTATTATTTTATTAAATTAAATTACGTAACTGTGGGAAACATTCCATATTCATGGTATGAACTATAAAAATAGGCACTTCTAGGCATTTTCTGACCAGATCTGAAATTTGCGATTTTTCACAATTTGCAGATGCTCTAGGAATGTAACTCTTACGAGTTTCTGGGGCCCATTGTATTTACATTGTTGTTACTGTTAAACCTCACAAACAATTTTGAACACAAAATCTATTGTAAAATATTTCAATAACAAATCACCATTAAGAAATTACACATGAATATGTTTGTTCATATTCACACTTGAAAACATGAGATACCATTCACACATTGGGTACCAAGAAGCAAAGTAGCATGGTTACTAACAAGAGAAGCACAGACCCCAGTAAGCAGTGCTCAAACACTACATTGCCCATCAGGAGAACAGGTTAGACTGTCAGAGGAAGAGAAAACATCTCGCAGAGTGATCTCTGGGTTATGGGCCAATACTATGTCCACCTGGACAGCAGTGCTTGTTCGCTTGACACTGATGAGGGTGTATTATACAGAAAGGGGTGCAAAAACACACACTAGTCTACCACTGATTCAACAAAACATGCATGATGCATTAATTTGACCTCATTCAATTTATACCTTAAAGTAAATAATTATAGTGATCAGATAATGATATAAAAGGCAGTTCTCTAAAAGGAACGATCCTCAATACATATTTCACTAGAGTATCAAATTACACGAGACAAAACATGAATGTAAAGAGAAAAAGCTATGATCCAAAACTGTCTTAAGACATTCCATCAGGAATGGATAGGAGAAGAAGGAAGAAAAATCTGTAATGGAATAGTTAAAATTAATAACTTCATTCTTCACAGCAATTTATTGGATAGTGCATAAAAGTTTATCAAATAACTACATAGTTCACAGTCTTCTCAAAAATCACAAGAAATACTCAAACAGAACATGTTCAGAGCAACAATAATTTAATTTCTAGGGAAAAAACTGAAATGTGTTATGGACATGTACCAACTCACTATAATTAATGTAATCATTGTGTATTATAAACTCGTATAAATACAAGTCAAAAAAAAAGAAAAAACCTATTTTTGAAGTAATGTAAATGATGCAAAGGAGACACTCATACATATTGATATGAAATTCAAGGCCAACAGTAGAAACATGTTCAAAATATTCCTAATAATTAGAGATTAAATCACAAATTTTAATGATACATGCTTCAATGAAAAACTTGATTAAATATTAAGGACTTCTTAATGTATGAAAAAGCATATACTATTTGACATATTATCATTTCAGAGACCCAGAAATAGGTGCTATTAAAAACACTATAATTATTAAAAGAACAAAAATCACAATATCAGAAAATTAGAGAACAGCACCATAAAAATAAACTTCCCAGATAATAATTTCATTGCTCATTATTCATGCACATTATAGATAATAGAGAAGAAATTATTAAAAGTATCAAAAGCATTATTAAATAATTCATGCAATCTGTCCTGGTTACTTTTCTCTCATTGCTGAGACAAAATACCTGATGTCCCAAATTAAGTAAGGCAAGTTTTATTTAGCTCACAGATCGTGGAGGTTTCAGTCCATACTTGGCTGGCTTCAAGGCTGGGTGGCACATGGCAGAGGGCAACAGTTCATGGCAGCAGAAGACAGCAAAGGCAGCAAGAGGACAAGGGGAGGAGCTGCGGCAAGCAGTCTTGAAGGTAAACTACCTCCCCAGGGGGGGTGTAGCACCCACACCTATAATCCCAACATTGGACCATGAATCAATTAAACTCTAGAAGCCCACCCCATGACTGCATGAGGCTTGGGGAGACATCCAGACACAAACCATAACACAATCAATTACAATAAAATCTAGAGAACAAAAATTATAAATTATCAATGGATACAGACAAAACACAAGAAAGAACAAAGTAATAGGCAGAGATTAAGAAGGAACACATAAAATTGCCTTCACTTGCACATGTCATGGTATTCGTTGGAGAAATTAAAGAACTAACAAAAAAACTAGTGGAATTACTGAGATAATGTACCACAGAGTATATCCCCAGTTTAATATACAAATTATGCCATGTAATTATGTATTGGGTATAAATAAGTGGATTGGTAATTGTAAATCTTACAACATAATGAAGCCTTCACAATGACACAAACAGTTACACAAACACTAAAAGCCATATATGAAAAAGGTTCAACACTAGGTATAATAAACACAGGATAATTTTAAAAAATTAAATATATTACACGGACCAATATGAATAAATTATTCTACCTTCTGGAAAAATAGAATAAAATGGCATATCTATAAAATATTAGATGAAAATTTCATATGAAAATTTTGTAAAATTTAAAATTTTTAATGTGCATACTAGAATTTTTCTTATTCTACACAAGATTTCAATTTATTATCACTTGAAGAAAAAAAATCAATTATAACATTTTAATTGCATCAAACTGTTTATTAAAAAACCAACCAGAAATAACACAAGCCCAGAGGCAGTGGACTAAGGGAGTGAGGGCCTGAAATAGGAATTTCTGTACAATCCTATGGCAATAAGTTGAGGCAAAGAAACAATGAATAATCTATTCAGCATGATAATAATTATATGCTAACCTCAATTACTAAATTATTCAAAACTCCAAAGAATTGAAACCAAATAACATTTTGTTTGAAGAGATTGCTTTGGTCCAAACAGATTTCTGAAAATCCATCCTCCAGCCTGTAATGGCCCAAGTACCCAGCTGCTTGCTAGACTGACCCCATGCTTGACCCCTGATTCACCTGAAACAGCTGAAGTCCATGTACGGTAACATAATTACTGTTTAAAGGTTCCTTGTTCTTTCTCGGAAAGAACTCAAAGAGCATTGCTGATCCTGCCAAAAACAGGACAGTTACCCAACCATAATGTACCCGCTGCACCCCTGTATTCATTGTGGTTTTTGTCTTTATAAGCCCTGCATACAATGGGCTTGGGGCTCTCACTTCTCAGCCTTGAAACAGACGTGTGAGTGAGGGTCCTTGGGCTCAACTATTAAAAGCGCTACTTAAATTCTAATTTGGCTGTTTGGGAGTTCTATTGTTCACAACCCGTCTCATGGCCTTCTTGGGTGTAGCTAGTGAAATCTGAGAGATGCACTGGAAGTAACCATAAGTTGTTTTCTTCACTTGCATTATGATTCTATGGATCTTTAAGCATACATATGACAGATGAAAAAAAATATTTATTTAAAACAAGGAATGGTGGTGCACACCTGTGATCCCAGCACTCAGGAGGCTGAGGCAGGAGGACTGCTGTGAGTTTTAGGCCAACCTGGCCTACACAGTGAGTTCAAGACCAGTCTGAACTACACAGTGAGACCTGTTGGGGACCACTACAAAGGGGCTCTGAGCAGGATTTAATATTAACCAATTGGCTTTTCATATTTACTTGGGATTTGTCTGAGTCTTAGGCACCTTATCTGCAGATGGGCAGCTGATTCATAGTAACTGAATCTCTATGAGTCGCTGGTCACTGCTGAGGCCTGTATTGGCCTGTGATGCTGTGACGCCTCAAGGACAAGGTGACCCCAGGTGAGGACGTCTGGCTCCTACTTCCATTAACTTTAAGGAAACTATGGCTTGCAGCCCTGCTGTGAAGGCCTTCCTGGAAATAACATATAGCTCTCCTATATTAACGTAATAATACTTAGAAGAGTCCTTGAAAGGATTCCCGAGTCCTGCCCAGATTCCTGCTCATATTCCTGCATTTTCTTCAGCATTTCCCCTCAGTTATTTGAAAGAGCCGGGGGGTGTGGTGGCCCTTGTCTGTAATCTCAGCATTCAGGCTGAGGCAGGAGGATTTTTGAGAGTTCAAGACTAGCCTGGGCTACAAAGTGAGCTAAAGGCCAGCCCGAATTGCATAGTGAGACCCTGTCTCAAAAGGACAAAATAAAAAATAAAAAAAAGAAAAAGAAAAAAGAAAAACCTAATGAAAACAGGGTGACCCAGAAAAGTCTTTGGCTAATTAAGAGAATATAGAAGCTGGAAAAGAATTAGTCCCTCCTGGAAGCCCTGAAATCATATTCTTTTGTCTCATTTTTTATTTACACCTTTGTCTGTCCACTTGCTTAGGAGATTGTGGGCCTGATCAGCTTGCAATAACTTAGGGTTATTTTAATCTGGTCTTTGATAAGACCTTGGTCTCAAAACCAACAAGATGATAGGAGTTAATAATTGTTATTATATTACATATTGTTATTTTCAACGAAGTTGCTCAGATTGCCAGATATAAGAACGTAAGACTGATCATCATCTTTATGTTGTTTTGTTTTTGTCTTTGTTTTTGTTAGTTTTTTTTCCTCTTTAAAATAAAAGAACAAAATTACTTCTACATTTTTCCAGGAAAATCATAATCTTATCTTTAAATCATGAAAGTAAATTTGTAAGTCCTTATGGGAACTTATATTCTATACCAACAACTTGCTGCAGAAGAAGCAAAATGGAACCTGGTTGCGGAAGAAGGCTTGCTTCACTGTAGTTCACAAAAGAACCTACACTCAGAAGGCTGAACACACTCCTGAGGATATGCACAACACACTGTGCCCATGCAGCCCAGGGCAGCTCCATCATAGGTGGTGAGACAGGGAAATTTGAGAAGTCAAGTCATTTAAATCTGGGGCCTCTTCCCCTCCTACTTAGCCATCTTCACAGGTGAACTTTCATGCCCTCAGTCTCAATTCTGAGCAGAGACAAATACCTACAATCAGTTGAGGATTCACCTTTGTCTTTTGCCAATTTTTCCTTTGAATTTTAGTGTGTATTGCTTGCTGAGCACTAAGCAATTCTCCAACAAAAATTGTGGGCTCAAAATCAATGTACTACCCAGAGAGACCATTCTTGATGGAATGACTCAGTGTGCCACCCCTTGGTAACTTCAGAATGATGCCTCATAATGAAAAGCAACACCACATGCTTTGTGATGTTGAAGCAGTGTGCTAGAGGAACACTTACATTCATCAGAATCAAATCCAGACAGTTTGAGACACCGATTCTAAACTTTTAACAAATATAGCGTAATTAGATGGCTTAGGCACTTTCCTGTTACTGAGATAAAATGCCAAATGCCCACAATGTGGAAGAAAAGTTTACATGGACTCAATTGCAGTTATGGTCTGCTACGGCCAACATAGAAACTGTGGGAGTCGGTGGTCTCTCCGTGGCCCCCAGGAGAAAACAGGGAAAGAATATACAAAATAACGACAAGAGATGAAGCCAGGGTGAGGCCTGATGAGCAAGAGGACTGACTCCAAACAGTGGAAGCGGTTTATTTTATACACTCGCGAAGTAGTATCATGAGAGATAATGTTGCCTAGCAACTAAGTAAGACTAAGACTAAGCCTAAGCCTAAGCCTAAGACTAAGATTAAGACTGTAACTGTCCAAGCAGGGAACCTTTCTCAATACTGAGATATCTTGATCTCCTGAGGCACTCTGGATCTGACCCACGCTCAGACACATGACCAACAACCAAACTCCAGCAGCTCCCAACAAGAAACATGATGGGCAAGTGAAATGGGGAAGGAAGAGGTACTCAAGTCCTGCAGCTTGGAAGGAGGGAAAGGTGGGAGGAGCGGCAAACGAGAATACACTTCTCCAGGCCTTGCCTCTAGTGTCCCTAGTCCAACAGGTCTGCACATCCAAACAGCACATCCAGATACTGAACTCACCAATGAATGAATTCACTGATGAGGACAGGCCCATTGGAACCAATCCACTTTCAAACTCACGAGACACTCAGGAGTCATTTTAGATATAAAGCAAATACCTGGTCTGCTGCTGGGAGAAAAAAACAGGGCACCCAATACTGCAGTCTCACCCATAGAAACCTCACACTTGCATCAAGAGGATCCCTTCAGCCCTCCTGCTCACTGAACAGCCTGGTAAGGACTAGGGCTGCAGGCACTGAGCTGACAAAGGTAGGGCTCTGGCAATGGTGAAGTCACCTCACTGCGACAGGATGCTTAGGTTCTGGCACATGTCTTGGTCCCACCCAGAGGGTTAGAAAAGATCAAAAATGTGCACCGTGACAGCTGGAAGATAGGAACAATGATTAATCACCTCATGCCAACATTAGGAAAACAGAACAAGCTCAAATAAATATCGTATGAGACATTTTAAAATACTTGAGAAACAATAATAACTCAGGGCCAAAGTGAAATTAACAAGAAAAACTATGAAAATTTGAGAGTGAAAATCAATGAAATTGAGACAAAAGATATAACCAAGTATCAATGAATCAAGGATCTCATTCTTTGAAGGAATAAAGAGAAGAGATATGTTCTATGTGAACATTACCAAGAGAAAGTACTCACACCTCCGCATTTAAAAATGAGAAAGCCAAAATCATAACAGTCAGCATCAAAATCAAGAAGACAGTAACTGCTATGAAAATACATACTCCAATAAATAAGAAAATGTGGAAGAAATGGACAGGTTTCTAGACTTATATGAATTACCAAAGCTAACCCAAAATAAAGCAAATATGCTCAACAACTCACTAACAAGCAATGGAATCAAGACAGCAATAAACAATTTATGAAATGAAGAAGAGCCCAGAATCTGGTGGATTCACTACTGCATTCCACAAAGACTTGAAGGATGTGATATCACCTATACTCAAGCCCTTCAAAAAAACTGAAACGTGTGGAATGGTTTAAAATTCATTTATGGAAGGCAGCAGTATTATGATTTCAAAATCAGTTAGAGGTCTACAAACTACAGGCCAATCTCCTGAATGAAAATATACATGCAAAAATGATCAATAACCTATTTGTGAACAGAAGCAAGTAGAAAATCAAAAAGATCATATATCATGACAAAGCTTTATGCCAGAGATTCAAGACTGGCTTAACATAGTAACATCACATAAACAGAAGCAAGGTCAAAACTACTTGATCATAAATAGATGAAGAAAAATCTTTCAACATAATCTGACTCCTTTCATAAGGACCATGAGGTAATAGGTATAAGAGAACCATGACTGAATTTGTTAAAAGGTATATATGACAAACTAATGGTAAATATACTGAATCAGGAAAGACTAAAAGCCCTCACTCTAAAATCGGCAAGAGGACAACCATGCCCTCTGCTGCCATTTTACTCAATACAGTATTCCAAATTAGCGAGAGGAATCGGGGAAGAGACAGAACAAAAGGACCACACAAAGGGAATAAAGAACTCAAAAATTATTACTTGCAGATGACAAGATACTCTACATAGAAGACCCTGGCTTTAACAGGTTGAGATAAAAAACATATATTTTAATTTTCTTTTCTTTATCCATCTATCATCTATCTATCTTTTTGAAACAGGGTCTCACTATGCGGTTCAGGCTGGCCTCGAGCTCACTTACACAAGGCTGGCCTCAAATTCACAATGATTCTCTTGCCTCAGCCTCCCAAACTGCTGGGATTATAGCTATGCCCCTCCACACCCAGCTGTTCTTTTTTTTTTTTTTCTTTCTTTTACAATCAATAATGGTTTTTGCACTTTCTCTAATGCTTTTTCTCCATCTATTGAGATGATCATGTGTTAAATCCCTATATTCAAAAGTTTGGTTCTGTTCTGACTTTTTTGTTGATTTTTTGTCTGGTTGCTCTATCTGTGTAAGGTAAGCATTATGTGTTGCTATTTGGGGCATACATATTTATAATTTCTATCTCTTCATTTTGAATTGTTCATTAAGCAAATATGTAGGGTCCTTCTTTGTCTCTCTTGCTCACTTTTGGCTTGAAATCCACTTGGTTTTGCAAATAGAATAGCTACCCCCTTTTCCCCAGGTTCCTGTAACATGGAGTATTGTTTCCCTCTCTTTGACATTATGCCTACAAATTTCATAAGTTGAATGTGTTTCTTGTATGCAGCCTATGTTCTGGATACAGTTTCTCGATCCATTCTGCCAGCTTGTTTCTTTTGGTTGACGAATTGAGTCCACTTATATTTATAGTTCTGATATGTATTGTCATGGGATTTTCCTCCTTTTGGTTCCCTTTATCCTCTGCTTAGCTGCTGACCTTGCTTGGTAGATTCATCCTACTTGGGTTCATACAGGTATCTGTGTTACCTCTTTCTAGGATATACTTCGGAATATTTTGGAGGGCTGGTTTCGTGATCAAGAACTTCCTCCTGTGTTCTCAT
>PVLD010028211.1:0-19707 GCA_004027595.1 Dinomys branickii
TAAAGGAATACCTAAGAAAAATAAGCTGACTGGACAGAGAGAGGAAAGGACTTCTGATGTGGCACGCTGTCACTTGGCACAGGACCTCCGGTTTCGAGGGGCTAACGTGAGTTACCTCAGCTAGTAAACATGGCGGATGAGACGGCCGAGGCAGGTGCTGCGAGTGCGCCGTGAGGAGGAGAGGGGGTCGGAGCTTCCCAGGTCCGTGGCTCTCCGGTGCGTTAGCACAGGGCACGCTTTTCCGAGCTGATGCAGTGTTATTTTCTCCCTCCTGGAGGTTAGCTATGGGTACACCTTGACTGCCTGAGGACAGTGCTCCGCAAGACGGAAGGGCAGCCCCTCCCAGGCGGGGGCGAGCCGCCATGCGCCTGCGGCGCTCTGCGTGTAGTTCACACAGGGCTGCCTGGTTTTGTTTCACTGAGCCCTCTACATCCCATGTGCACAGAGCTTTCCAAATCTGGGTGTCCAGTTCTTCCAGGGTCGCTGTCCTGAGGACCCAGCCGAGTTATTTTTATGTTGTAAGAACCAAGGTCCTGGGTGAGAAACCCTAGGTCCCAACCGCGGGCAGTTGTCACCCTCAGCCCCACAGGCCCCCTACCAGAGCCAGCGACGGACATCCCTGCCCAAGTCCAGCTTGTTTTACATAGGGTTGTGTGTGTTTCGGTTAAAAGGAGAGTAAATGTTTTGGCGTAGATTTGTGTGCAGGAAGAGAGCGGAGAGAGACGCGGCAGACGGTGAGACACACGAAAGAGGCGAAGGCGCTGCACAGGGCCTGAACCTCTCATCCGTCAGGTTTAGTTTATCTCCTCGGAGGAAGTCAGACAGTTCTGACAGAAGAAGCATAGATTACTCCTGCCCTTAGACCATCTTCTTCTCTGTGTTTGCAACTTGATTTTTGTTGATTTCTCCCAGGGATTTTTTTCCAGATGAATAATTAATTGGAGTCCATATCAATTTTTCATGGTCATTGAGTTCTGGAGAAATCTTCCTAGAGTTAAAACTTTCGATTTGTGAAGAGGGGAATGTTGGATATTTTGCTTTCCTTGCAGTTTTAAGGTTGTCTACACCCATATGAGATTTGTCATTAAAAACTCAATTAGTCTTCAGAGTGTAATTGCTGACACTGTCCTTGTTGCCCCCTCTCTTTCATCTCTTCCACAGCACCCAAGGAAACATTAGAAGTTTGACAAGTCTGAATTTTATTAATTTTAGTTCAATTCAGCAACCATTTACCACTCGTGATAGAGTAGATTGTAAAAAATATATAATGATTGCCTGCTTTTATGGACCATTAAATGTTTATTTGATGAATAAATTTTAAGAAACATTCTAAGAATTTTTTTAAATTCTAAAAAAAATCCGAGTAACTTAATCATTATATAAATAACAGAAACACATCACTGGAGGTAAAAATGGGAATAAAAAACACAAGTCCCATCTGTGGTTCTCAATGTAAAATATAAGGGATGATTCGACAAGTTTCCTTACTAATCTTAATAAATGTTCATCATTTGTATACTCTAAATAATTTTATTCACAGTTAAAGTATATCAGATATTTTGAAAATATATCCTTGGTCAATATTTTTTTTAAGTCTGGCTTTCTGAGTCTCATCTTCAGATTACTCTCTTTGGTTTTTGACCTTTGTAAGCCATTTAAGATTTCAAATCCCTCTTCAGCCAGGGAACTGGAATTAGGTATGGGTTGCACCAGTTCTGAACATGAAATGTTCTATGACTCATCCCACCTTTACCTCATAAACTCTCCTACGTATTTCACTCTATACAATGGTGTGTCGTATTGCTGATTTGGTCTCAAGGCAGCAGACTAAGATGCGTAGAAAGTCTGTGTGTTGCTTTCTGTCATCACCCTCTTTGCTTTCTCTTGCTTTGTTCAGTTCCCATCCTTCTAGCCTGCATGACAGCCGTGATACTGACGAAAATGTAACACAGCTGGAATTCACAACCCTCTTACCTTCTTCCCATCTTTCCTAATGTGCAACATCTCAATATTTCCTACACTAGCACATTACAGTCAGACACACTCACTTGTCTTCTGTCCCAAGTTTTGTACATTCGTTCCTCCGCTCACGCCTTCTCCGCCCACTCCTCTGCTGATTCCTCTTGCCCTCTGTCATTTTGTACTTCATTCAAGAGTCCTGCCTGTTCCCAGAATCCTCCATAAAGTGTTTCTTCTGTCACCAGCCTGAAATGAAGCTCAGATCTCTAAGATGCCACAGCAGTTACAGAAGGGGTCAATCATTGTGACCATTCTTTTATTCAACAAAACTCTTGAGCACTTGTTACATGTCCAGAAATTTTCTAAGTGCTGGGAAAATAGCACTGACTAGATAGAAATACATCCATGTATTAAGTAAGCTTGTATTTCAATGAGTGATGGACACCACAAACAAAATAAACACAAAATTCAGTAATCTACACAACAGCAATAAAGCAGAGGGTGGCAGAGCAAACCCGTGGGAAAATGCTTCTCTCTGTACTCATTCTCTCTCTGTCTTCTGTGAAGGTTTCCCTTCTCAAATGTATAGTCAGGGCCACACTTCATAGGGAAAGTTGCACAGATGAGCTGAGGTTCTGTGAATAGCTCCTGGGAGGGCTGGTCTGTTTTCACTGCCTGCTAAGGGAGGGCTGTGGCATCCTTCAGGCTGAAGTAATGAAGAATATCAGCAAATGTAGAACAGGTTTCCTCTCTTCCGCCCTGGGACACAGCCAGGGGCCGCCCCAGCGCCTCTGGCAGCTCTCCTTGTCCAGTGTGCTGTCCTGGCACAGCGTGTTGGGTGGTCCTGGAGAGGGCGTCCCCTCCTCACCTCTAGAGCATGGACGGTGCTGTCTACCCAGGCCGCTGGGACAGGAGGCCGCAGGGAGAAGCGCCTCAGGTAGGTAATCAAGGTACATTCGTCTCATCTGAAACATTTAGGGTTGCCATTTCGCAGGACTTTTTTATGTGCTTCACACCATTCCAAGTAAAACTAATAACTAAAACCATCTGCGGACTCAAGAAGGTTGGCAAATCCCTTGTTCCCCTCCCTTTATCTGGTGCAGGTACCCTGAGTTGGATCTGATAACAAATGAAAACGGAAACAAAACTTCAACATCCCCTGCCACCCACGATCCTTCCTCCTCCACGCTCTCCCAGGCCCCCCGTCCCTGGAAGAAGCTCCTCGTCACAGAGCAGGGCCTGGTATCAAGGCATCCGGAGAATACTGAGGAAGGGGTTGCTCTCCCCGAAGCCCAGGCCTTGCACCTCTCCTGGAAAAGTGTGCACTTTCCTACTCTCTCCCTAGCCCCCTCACTCCACAGACAATCCGCAAGGTCTGCCTTAGAGATGGAAGCCTACAACCAGGGCTGTACTGCATGAGGAAAACTTGAACACAGCTGCTCAGTCCTTGTAACATGTTAGCCTCGATGAACTCATCTTCTCACTGAGCCGGGCCTTCTCCCGTGTAGTCTCTCAGGCTTGATCTGATGGTGCATTTCTACTCAGGAGCCTGCCTCTCCCACTGGGTCTTCATAACCCCGTGGGGCTCGTGTTCCAGTGCATACTAGCATTTATGACCAAAGGTCAGTGTAAAGTAAATCATGTATTAAGCATTCTAAAAATAAACGGTTATTCAAACACACTGTTTTTCTAATTCAAAATATTTCATGAAGCTGCAGCAAGCATAAGCTGATACAAAGGAGGCTGCCTTGATGGATGAGCATTTCTTCCCGGATTTGCCTGAGCTGTGGTGCTCCATAACCATCCCCCACAGGCAGCGGGTGCACGACACACCCGTACTTTCTGCACATTTTAATTACAACCACAGTGTTTTCCCACTGTAGTGCGGGCACAGTCCCCATTTCTGTCATCAAGTATTTATTAAGGGTGAACTCTTAGGGCACATGAGGGGTAAGAAAGCACACACCAGATTAGGCCTGGAATGGGCTCCAGAGCAGGGGCTCTTGGGAGACTGGTCAGCAGGACCTGGGGGCTGTGAATTTGGGGACAGTCATAGTTTGTGTGCTCCTAGGAGGAAGAGCCCTCTCCCTGTGGTTTCCAGACAGCGTGCTGGGCTCAGATGCTCTCTGCCACCACCTCCCTGTGACTGGGATCCTCACCGCCCCTTCCCTTTGTTACAAGAGAGACGCTGTCCTAGTGGATAACATCCTCATCAACAGGACTCTCTAGGAAGCTCTGGCCACACCATTTCCACTCAGGAGTTATTTTCTTCTGCCAGTTAAATCTTAATAGCGGCTGTGAAAGCTGAGCTCCTGTGTAGACGCTTATTTAATTTCTCTGCACGCCAGCTCTCTCATTTGTAAGACGGAGACAACCCCAGTGCCTGTTTCATTGGCTTGCTAGGAAGAGGGACTGAACCAACGTTTGGAAAGCACTTTGAGCTGTGCTCGGATCGTATTGTGTACCGGGCAGATGAAAAGCAGCGTGCGCCGCAAACTGCTATTTCCCGCCTAAAGATCAGCAGCATGTAAAACACTCTCTAGCCGGACAGTGGACAGACACATGAAGGAGTTGTACTGCAGAGAATATGCATGCAGTCCTTGATAATGAGCACTCCAGGAAGCATGCGCTCCGGGGAGGATACAGGCACAGACCCGTGCAAGGCCGGAGATAAATGGGACAAAAGCTGAGGCTTCAAAGTCTAAGCTGCAGAGATGGTCTTCACCACAGACAGTAAATGCCACAGCAGGAAAAGCAACTTGCGGGTGCATACAGAGCAGAGTACAACCACCCAGGACTGAGAAGAGGCCAGCAGGTTGTGCGGGCCCGAAAGATGAAAGCGGACTGGAATCTGAGTAGGAAGAGATTGAAGAGCTTCGTGTTTTCACTGAGTTCTCTTAGTAAAAAGCTCCCCGAAGGTACCAGTGGAGTTGCTGTAGGATGTATTTCTGTTTCCTCGTATATACAAGCAGAATTACGCATGTACATGGCCTGTGCTCCCATTAACTGCTTACATGAAGAAGTGTTTTTCACGTCACAGCGCCTTTCCATCCCTTTCCACACGCCCCCTTGAGTAATGCACACTCAAGAGCAGCTTCGTGTGCACAGTGTGCACGCAGGGTCTGCGCTAGCAGAACCCTAAACATGCATCCCAGATACGCCCTGCAATGTGGCCTCTTCACAGGACCTTAGTACACATGCTCCTCACAACCTCACAAATATTCACAGAGACCAATATGTATGTGGGGCTGTGACAACATCGCACCGTCCCTGTCTCAGTTTCCACCTCTAAGGTGACGGCGATGGTGACAGTGACACTAACACTGTCTGAACCGTCGGGGGTTGCACGAGTCAGTATGCACACAGGACCAGAACGTAGCAGGATGTTCCTGCTATTACTTACATTGTAAGTAACTGTTACTACTTACAGCTGTCATTCACGTGTGCTCGATGTCCTGTGCGAGGTCGCGCTGTCAGTGCTCAGTGTATTTTGTTGTTATGTGACCCCTGATACGGACCAGTCCTTCTGCCCCTGGGCGGTAACTACCCTTTCTATGCTCTTTGTTGCATTCGTTGTTACTTTTATGCTTGCAGTAAGCAGATTGCGAATGCATCTTTTGCTTTTAAACGTAATGTGAATGACGCTGTATCCATGAAAACGAGCCCTCCAGGTTTACAGACTTGGTACATTCCCTTGTTGTCCCTATTGCTATTATAATCAATACTGCTGTCATTGTTCATACAATGCTATTGTTCCTGCTGAACATCCAGAGCAAGCTTGAGGTTGACTCTTGGTAGCGCTGTCCCAGAGATGTTCAAAGTTCTCCTGGCCGAGGGCAGCAGCATCCCAACCTTTCCTGTGCTAGCACATCAAAGCAATCGTCCCCCAAGAAATGGGGACTCTCCCCATGGTGGGAACAGGATTACAGCCAAAGAGGGATGCTAGCCATGCTCAGGAAAACCTAGGATCAGAAAGAAGGTGTGAGTCCTGGGCATCTCTTAGTTATAATGCAACGGGACCTGAGTTCCTTGAGTTCCTAACTCACCACAGTAGTTTTGACCTCCTGTCACTGGTTCCACTTATTTCCAATAAAATGTTCCACTTTTAGCCCTCACTCTAGGCATGGTTTTATCTATCACCAAAATGCTCCTAACTCTGAATCAGTCAGATTTGGTTTACATTTTTAAAAGTCAGAGCTTTTACAATACCACCAAGAAGCGAAGTTGCATATATTTAATTAATTTACTAGTGACAAGAACTGTATCATTAATCTAGTTTCACTTTTAGGGATTAGAGAAGTATTGAACCATAGAAAATCTCCACTACACTCACTGAATGTATTGACATGAAAATGAGGAAGCTGAGTCACATGGGAGGACATTTTCCCTTCCTCTCTGCTCACTCCCTTCCCTCACAAACTCAGAAGCTTCGTGGTTCGAGTCCACGTTGCTGTCTTCCCTCCTCAAGCCATTCAGTAACTGCCTATTGATGGGTGAGTGACCTACAGCCCTGCATACGATGTCCACAGAGCTCAGGTTGCCGAATAGTTCAGCCATGGACATCCTCAGCAAGAGGGTCCCGGTTCGAAACTCCTCCGAGACTCCCAGTAAGCCGCTCACCCTCTCAGCATCTGTGGGTGACTCAGTATGTGAAATCCAGAGGCTCCGATTCCAAATGCAGGTTGTGACGTGATAGCTGTGGGTGAGGTCTGTGAAGAGGCTACACCTCCATGCTGCTGCTAGCCACTGTGCTCCCTTTAAAACATCACATGAAGTCAGAATAAATCGAAGCAATACCGCGTTATGCTTCTCCTATAAAAATGTGACTTTGCACCATTTTTTGAGGGAAGTTGACTTGGTAAGATTATTAGCACTATAAGCAGACATATTAGAAAAATCCCTCTCTGTGCCCTAGTCTGGGAATAGTAAGGTGCTAATTACATACGAGAAGTAGGCACCTGGGATCAAACAGATTTTAATTAAAATTTTGGCTCCAACACTTAACTGGTTGTACGGGTCAGGGCAAGTCTAGCTATCTCTCTAAACTTTTGTTTCCTTGATTTTTAGACAGAAAATGCTGCTGCCTCTTCGAATTCTTATGAAGAGCACATGGAGTATCACTGAAGGTGGCGATGAGCTCTGCGTGCTGTCGCAGTGCACGGAGGACCGCGGAAGGGTTTCTCTGGATGGACGTGCTGTAGGGTCCGACGAGGCCCTGTCCCTGCGGAGAGCAGCGGTACTGCACATAGCTTCTCCCTGATGTGTGGGAAGCTGGGCCGGCTCCCACGCAAGGGGCTGCTGCTCCTGGAGGAGGCAGGACTCGGTGGGGTGGCGGTGGAGGGCACAGAGCTCCGGGATGATCTCAGGAAATCTCTTGATTTCAATTTGAATCTGATTTCTAAGGAGTGGAAATGTGGTGCAGAATGGAAAAGACACGGGAGATTATTGAATCTGGTACTTAGACCCTGCACTCCAGATAAAACCTGGAATGTATAAGAATAGTACTAGATTATTTAGGGTTCTCAAGTCAGACTAAGAATTTTTGTCTAAGTTTGTTGAAGTGTAGTAAGATGTTGAATTAATTGAGTAAAATGTCTAAACTCATTTAATGACATTAATTCAAGACAATAATTTCGGTGCCGCTCACCCAGCCATTCTAGAACTTGGTGTGGAGGAAATATTTGGACCTGTGATGACTCCGTCTAGTATCACGATGTAGGGTACTTGAGGCTGGACGGTTAATTCATGATTTAAATATGGTGCTAACATGGGGTGCTGGCGCCGCTTAGCGTTCAAATGCGTTATTACATTGGATTTCTCCTAGGTCTTTGGTGTTGAATTGAGTAATTTTCCACAGGTAGGTGAGAAAAGACGGTAATAGTCAGATCCCAAAATATGTATGTTAAGAAAACCCCTACTTCACACCTCCTTTGTGACACATTTCAAAATCTTTACGTGATTTCCGTCTTATCTCCTATCCAATGAACGGACACACTCACTTGGGTTCTTCCCATCTTTTTTACAGATTATTGCTTTGTTATGCGGGCAACTTGGGTAAATAGGTTGTACTCAGTATTCAAACCTGGCCTCGACTGCCCGTGGCATGTAGATAAGGCCAGCATCATTTTACATTAAATTTCCTTATTCAAAACACAGAGTCTCTTGGACATTGAGAATGTTCTATTGCACTTTCTTATTCAGCTAAAAGTTCCATTCACTGTGGTCAGAATGACTTTTCTGTCCCATCCTTCCTATGGCATCTTGGGGGTCACTGAGGCCGCGCACCTAGTGTCCAGTGCTCAAGCACTGGGAGAACCACGTTCCGGGCTCTGTGAACCAGGCGCGGTTGGGGACTCGCTCAGACCGTGGAGAGTGGAGGGAGTGTGCATTCCGTGTGGGGTGCCCTGAGGAGCCATTCGGTTCCCTCTCTGTCGCCCTTGCTTCCCCCTGTCCTTCCTGCTGGGTGACCACAGTGCTCTGTGTCCAAGGAGGTGGTCACCGTGCAGGGGCCCCTCTGCCTGCAGGAGGCTGGAGTGCGGTGAGGATTCAAACAGCCAGCATGGTAACCCATGGGCATCTGCAGTCGATGTAGCCTGTTGGGAGAGACTTCCTACAGGAGCCTGTATTTTAATCTTCCTCACCGCTAAAATTAGTATGAAGGGGGGGGCGCAGGCCAGCAGCAGGGTTGTGCAAGTCCTGGACCCATCCCCGCACCACCCCAAGAACACATCTATGTGCATGCATGTATTACAGAGTTTTGTGAAGGTTGTTTCTTTCTGGTGCCAGGAATCAAGCTTAGGACCTCACGTTTGTCAGGCAGGTGTGCTGCCACTGAGCTATATCCTGTGCTTTGAAGAATATTTTTAAAGAAAGACAAGCCGTATGCTTATTGGCCACCATTTGAATAGTAATTCATCATCAATCTTCAGAAACTAAGTTGTTTTCCTGAAGTAGTGACAGGTTGTAACTGGTGGTTAGAAGATTTTCTTGTGTGTGATCAATTAAATTTTGAGATGGCGTAGAAAGTAGAGATGGCAGCACATTAGCCTGACTTTTCCCACAATGTTGTAAAGAAGAAACTGACTTTTTGACTTTGCTACTATTCTGCCGGGACTCGAGTTCCCAGCATGGGCACCTAGGATGTGAGAGATGAGGAAGGTGGCAGAGGGGTGATTGTGCATTACGATCCTGCAGCGGCATCTGGCGGGAACAGCAGGCTGGCTCCTGACGCGTAGGGTGTGAGGCGCGGTGCTGTGGCTCTGTCCCTCCAAGGACCTCTAAGGTCCTTGTGTGGACTGAGTCCTGTGTGGAGTTACCGGGAGACAGAAGGATCTGGAGGAGGCCTACATCACGGAGGGGTGCGCTGTGGAACCCTGGCTTCTAGCTTTGACTCTCTTGCTTTACACTCACGGGGTGAGCAGACTGTTCCTCCACAGCTGCCCAGCACTGCCTCCGTCCTGCCTGACAGATGCCCAAAGCAAGGGCCTCTCAGGATTGGACTGGAGCCACTACACCTGCGAGCCAAAATAAGCCTTTCCTCTGCGAAGCTGGTCGCCTCTGGGATCTCATGAGCATCATGGAAAGCCGAGTAATCTTCCCAGAAAGGTGAGAGAAGCAAGGAAGCAGGTCCCGGAGACTTCCCCTGCCTCCAGAGGTCTGGTCTTCACGCTGCAGATCTCAGCTGGCATCGAAGAGCTCGGCACAGAAAGAGGCCGGGGCACGTTGTGCATGTTGGTGGGGGGGTATTTGTTCCAAAACTGGCGAGGAGGAGCAATTCCAGCGGGGAGACACCAACAGTGGGGGACAGGTGGCCGCTGCAGCAGATTTTAAAAATGCAAAAGCTGTGGAATAAAATGATCTCACAAGTATAAAAGTGCGGGGTGAGCTGGTGAATATTTCAGAAGTACAGTGAGAGACTGGAGATGAAATGCGATTCTGTTATCACAAATAAGTTGACTACTAAGGTGCCGGTAGGTGCTCACACTGGGGCGGGGATTATGACCTACGAGCAGATGGGCAGTTTGTGAAATGAATATTAATGATTAAAAATAAGCTTTATTTTAGATATGCCGAGTTTTTACCTTCCAAAGGGAAGTTTTTCCTAAATGGTCACATATACAAGTTTGACCTCCATAGCAAATTTCAGTGGCAGAAGGGGAAATATTAAAGTTATCATCATTAAATAGTGATAGATTGGTGGGAGTTGACTAGAGAATTTAAGACCGCTGAGTGGTAAAAAAAAAAAGCCTTTAATTTGTGGAATAATTTCAGTAAGACCTCATAATTACTGAAACTTTTGAAATTTTACTGGGCCATAAAATCCCAAAGTCACAGCTTGAGGGAGGCCAGCTCCGGACAATGGCCTTTCTGTCACGGCGCAGATGCTGATGGCCTCACCACTTCTGCTCAGTGCCAGTGATTCTGTTCACTGGCCCACAAGCCCAGTGGGAAGACGGCACTTCAATCCCTGACCTGAAGCATGCTCTGTCCCCAGCATGACACTCTCATACCATTATTCTCTACATTTTACCAATCTGAACCCCGATGACTCCTGGGCTCAAGTGACAGGAACCCTTGGTCAGTTGGTGCCAAAGTGGGAAGGAAAATGAAAGCCAGCAACTTAGCCAGTGATCACAAAGCAGAGTGGTGGGACCTATTTATCACATCCGGTCTGTTACAGGGAATAGGCCTGACGATACACAATCACTCAGTCCACCCAGAAACACCTTGCCCGATCCATCAAGCAATTAAGAAATCACCTTCATAGTTTTTCTTTCAAAATAACTTCCTCACAATGACTTTCTAGATCTTTCAAAACACCTCTTTACCCCTTGTCCTCTGATAAACTCATCTCTGACCTCTGCAGTCATTTCGGTGGGAATGGCAGGAGGACTCCCTTCACCAAGAATTAACGAGGTGTGTATGTTATGATGTGTTCTTCATCCACACTTTACATTTTATTTTCACCGTGTGTTTTTATTAAGTGCTACCATGCTAAATGCTGACATGTAATGTTCACTCTTGCAAAGAGCTTTTATAATTAGGTAGGCAAACAATTTTTATAGGCTACCTTTTAAAACAACCTTTCTGCCATATTTTCCTGCATATGTAAATGTATTTATTATTTTAAAAAAGCAGCATCTTAGATGTATACTAAGCAACAAGGCCACGCTGTCACACAGCTGAAAGTGCCACACAGATGAGTTTAGAGTTTAGGCTAAGGGTGCCGGGGCAGTGTTAACACGTTCCATTCCTCTGCAGTGGAGGCTGAAGGACAACCACAGGCATGTTGTTTATCTAGTTGCAGAGGATTCATTACCTCAGACATTACTTGACATGAAAACAGATGTACCCCTGTCACTGCGCAGACCTCTGTAACAAGATGAACAACTAAGCCAATACGTTTATTGATCAGCACAAAACCCATTCTGCTGGAAATAAACAGTGGGTGCACACGGGCGTACGTGAGGGTTTAACACCTGTTCCGAGTAGATTGGCCATTAATCTGGACTCTGAAACAACGCAGCTGGCCGAGTGGCAGTGTCACCTTTCATTGTAGGGCCACAGGAGAGGGCCGCGGGTACCGCTCAGTGGTAGGATTTTACGATCTGGGTACCTGCAGGTGAAGCTTGTGAATCAAGTGTGCCAGACCTGGCCTGCTCCCCAGTGTGCTGAATATTGGAAGTGTTCATCATTCTGCACTTAGCTCGCCTCTGCCTTTCTTTCAAAAGGCGACGTGAAGTATTTGTGAATGTTGGTTTGCATGTATTGAACAATTGATTCAGACATTCTTTCTGTTATGGATATTTATATTTATGTAACACAACCATACAAAACGTGTGGTAAATAAATGCACAGTGAGTGATAAGGTACAAACAGCTTTGTGAATGAATGGAAATTTTAAGTTTTCTGAGAGCAATTTTATCAGTTTTCTAGTTCTAGCTCTTTTTTTCTTCTTTCATGATCCATTAAGACTGAGGGGAAAAGGCAGCTCATAGTACTGAACGGCACATGTGACTAGAGGGAGGGAAGGAGCCCTCCCCTCTCCTCCCCAGCTTTGGGGGAGCCCCTCGGGCAAGAGACGGAACAACGGGAGAAAGCAGACAGCTCGAGGATCTGAAGACGCCGCGTTGGCGTGATGAGGGGATGCACTGCCCCGCAGGCCCTGCTCAGGTCCTCTTGGTCCTTCACCTGCAGAGATACGCCTGGCTCCTCCTCCACCTGTGGACAGGGCCTGTGTCTTGAGTGTGGGTCTTACATACCCCAACCCAATGGAAGACCAGGAAATCGCCCTGGGCCTCATGGCCTGTGCAGGGGAAGATGCGAGAGGCCTTCCAGTCTTTACTGTCTTGCCAGCGCCGGGTGTGTGTGCTGAGCCCATCCCCAGTGATAGGCTGGGAGTCCCCGAGAAACTCTGTGGCTCAGCAAGCTGCGGCATAGGAAGAATCTGTGCAGGGGAAGGGGAGAGGCAGTGAGCAGAACAGTGGGATTTGCCCACTATCTATTCCTCCGAAAGGGCCTTTTCTATAATTAAATAGAAATGACATCATGAACACACACACACACACACACACACACACACACACTCACACTTTGACTTTCTGCCCACCCAGTCAAAGTTATAAAGGGATAGAATGATGTGTGTCTGCTGGGATAAAAGTTTTATATCAAGGATATGTGAATCAATAATAGATTTTCAAAATGATTCTATAGAACAACTTTTGTGCCAACTCATATGCTATAAATATTAGATGTGCCACACTGAAATTGCTTTTTTCCCGTAGAGAGTTACTGACAGATCCAAATCCCTCCACATTCTAAAAGGAGACTTTACGCAGTGATAAATGTGATTAACCAATTCCTCATTCCTTTGTCTAGGGAATTGTGCTTTTGTACTGAATGTACAAAGAGAAGAAAGTTCTCGAGTGTCTCTCTCAGTGCTTTCAATTCCCTTTCATAGTAAAAAATGGAAAGTTGTGTAGTTAGGCTGTGGCTCACCCACTCAACATACACAAGGACCGGGATTTAGTTCCCAAAACCACCAGGAAGAAACTGCTTTATTAAAATAGTCACATCATAGAAGTGACTATACATTTATTTTAAGTGAAAAATTGTAAGTTACAGGCAATGCTCTCAAGACACGAAAACCCACTTCTAAAATTTGGACGCACTTTAAAAATTATGAATAATGTTTGGACAGTTTCTCCATCTGTGTCCAATTATTCCACCTTCTCTAACCATCCATTAATTGGAAAGTTGAAAATCTATATGTCACCAGGCTCACCGTTGTAAAACCAGACTGCCTCATGGTACCGCATCCCTGTTTGAGCCAAACCTGTGTGCAGCACCACGTGGTCATGTTCCGGTCCCAAAGATCTCATCGCACATGAGCTATCTGAAGCGTTGGCTGAGACGTGAGCAGCGGCAGGGTGCAACGAGCACCTGCGCACTGTCTTTTCTCTCACAGGTGGGAAGCAGCGTGTTAACGTGTGCTGTCAGTGTTACTCCTACTTCTCAGCATTAATGTGCATCTTGCACAGAAATGCAGAGAACGTTTTCATTTTACTGTTACAACAAAGTAAAGGCCTACTTTGGTAGGTAAATAGATATTATTTATCTTTGATAAGCAAGCAGTACATGGAACAAGTGAAGAGATTTGTATAAGATTTCACTTTGTGCGGCAAAACAAGACTCATCTCCTAGTCTTAGATTCCAGCTCTTGCTGCCTTTCCACTATGCTGAGCTGCTAACAGTCACCTTCCTGTGTAGGGTGCTCGCTGTGTGCGTTAATCAGGGGAGCTGCGCAGGGCTGCCGGGTAGGAGCTCTGCGACAGTACCCCCCACTGCTCCCTAGTGCAGAGTCGTGCGAGGTCACCATGGACATTCATGATGGGTGAAGGGGAAGGAGAGGTTGGAGGAGGGGTGCAAGGAATAGTAAAGGTCTCGTTGTGTGCCAGGAGACTACAGCAAAGTGCGCATGTTGGGAATATGTTCATTCCAAATACTTGCAGCATATATTCTTATGAATTTATAGCAACCTAAGTTATTCTCTTTGTAAACTTTTCTCCTCTAGTCTCCCCACCAACAGCTTTCTGGAAAATTTGTTGATGAAACTCTCTTCTTTCACCTCCACAGATACAAAGTTAAACCCTGTGGCTCCCTGGCCCCCAGCAGCCTCACTGAGGATGGCTCGCACTCCTTGGAAGCCAAGGCCACAGGGGAGAAGATGAAATCCAGTAAAAGACCCCACCTGGTTGCTTGTCACTGATTATTATAGTGATTAATCACATTACATCAATTCTACAGCCTTGGTGCCTACCACATTGTCTCACACCATGAACACATGGAATCCATTACTAGTCCAGGGTGCATACTGCCATGGCTGCATGGTAAGATCATGGAAAAGAACTCCATGTGCCAGAGGGTAACTAACTTAGTGAGCCAGAATGAGAACATCAATTTAAATTTTGTTCATTTTCTTTCCAGTCTTTCCTCCCATGGAAATGACATGCATGCATTGATGTATTACATGTATACATTTTTGGCAGAAGAATTAACTTATTGTGCTAACTGCTCTTTGTTGTATACTTGTAAATTTGAACTTTTTACTAATCAAGGTTGATTATATTATCTTATAATTTTTTCATGCATTTGTTCAAAAATATCTACTGAATACTTCAATTTTTGCCAGACACAGATTGACACTAAGGTTTGAAAACTGAAGAGCTCATACTTGAAAACAGTCAGTCAACTATTATGTATGGAAAAGCCAAAAATAATTGACTGCTATCATCTTTTTCCCGTAGAAATCAATTGTTATGAAGTAGCTCCCGTTATCTGAGAAAAGAGATCCAAGAGCTCCCTCTTGCCAGGCAAATATAGCACACACTGTTCCCGCAAGCTGAAAGGACAGGGTCCCGAGATGAGAAGCTCCGCATCTTAGTGGACATCAGGGAGCCACTTAGTGGAGCACAGAGCGCAAACTGCCCATGTCTGATTGAAAAATGCGAATGATTAATGGTTCTTCCCTTTTATAAAGCTGCCGAGTTTCCTTCTGTGGCATTAGATGAAAATGATCGCTTCCCGAGCAACTGTCTTTCTTCCCCAAACGCTTCACCAGTGTCACATCTATTCAAAGTAACAACCATCAGCGTCCGTTCATGTTACTCAGTGATGCTTTGGACATCAGCTGTGGGAAGTTAGGGCACTCACATCCCAGGAGGAGAGCGCGGGGCCCCCCCCCGACCCCTTCCAGTGGGCGTGTGAGGTGCGCTCCATGTTCAGGAGTCACAGCGCATATTCCATGTAAAAATGTCTTGGGATCCGCAGTAAGGCAAGAGAGGGAGAGAAGACAAGCCAGGCCTCACTCAGGAACGTGGGAAGACAGGCCGCCTCCAGCGAGACCCTGGATCCCCACGGCTGGCCTCAGGGAGCCTGTCTGCCTGTCTTCAGCGTCTGCCCGAGACCACAGCGCCTCAGGATTGCAGAGCCTTTTCAAGGAACACGTTCCTATAATTGACTAATTACAGCGTTTCTATCAATTTCCCATTTCCATATTTAATGTCTTTCCATAATTTCCCTATATCTGTCTTCATTCATGCTCTACACAAATTTATTTCTTACTAGTGTGTGTTTCCTGCTGTGTGTTTCTTCTCTCTCTCCAAGAACTCAGCATCTAGTACTACTCATTCATTCATTCATTCATGTATATATGTATATTGTAATGGGGAATGAACTCAGGACCTTCGTACTGAACTACATCTTTATCCTTTCTTCCTTTCTCTTTCCCTCCCTCCTTCCTTTCCGTCCTTTCTTTTCATTTTGAGACAGGGTCTCACTAAGTTGCTAAGTCACTCAGGCAGGGCTCAGAGTTATGTATGATCTTCCTGCCTCAGCCTCCCAGAGTTCCTAGATTACAGGCACATGCCACCATGCGCAAATAAGCACCCAGTACTATAACTGGTGTGTGCTTGGTGCTCCAAGAACACTTCTGGAATGAATGTTGGCAGCAACTGCGAAGAGCCCAGCTGTTGACACAGTCTGGAGAATGGCGAGGTGGCAGCGAGGCAGGTTTGGACCCGTCGGCAGCACAGAGTGCTGAGGTGCCAGGGAGACAGAAGGAGAGACTCTCCAGTAGGATGTCACCCATAGGAGTTCGTACGTTGCAAAGTACTATAGAGCTTATATTATACAATCCTGTTCCTTTTGTAGGGAAATTACGCTGCATTAATCTGAGCTTCAGGGCCTTTTGGTGGAACTTTTCATAACACAAAAATTGTGTGAAAAGATAATAAAAGCTATAAAAGATTTAAATTCCCTATAAAAAGAAATTTAATCATTTATTTGATTTTACTATTTGACAAAAATACTGTATAGGCTGTAGTTACTTGTTAAAATAAAATACATTGAAAGAAGTGGGTGCATAGAGTATTTTATAAAACTCCAGAGCATGTGTAGTGGTACACTCCTGTATGCCCAGCACCCTGGGAGGCTGAGGCAGGAGCTTCACGTGTTTGAACCCTTCCTGGGCCACTAGTGGCTTAGTGAGACTCTGTCTCCAAAAGATAAAAATGGTGTCGCGGTGTGTGATGACCAAGGGGCATCGCCCTGGCAGCCGCCTGGGCTGAGTTGGTGGGGTGGTGGGAGGACGTAAAGGGAGAACAGGAGTGAGACCGCTTGTGTACTGATTTTATGGAGAAGCTTCTTCTCGGGCTGTTCTCTGATGGAGCTTTAGCTGTTTTTGTCCTTCAGAGAGCTGCTCGTCTTCTTCTTGGACGTGGTCTCCGGGCTGGCAGTGTGGATTTCAGCCTCTGGCTCAGCTCCTTCACCTGGGCGCTCTCTCCAGCCTGTGCCACTGGCCCTGGGCTTTCCCTGCACAGTCTCCTATCTCTGGTTCCTTGGCCTCCTGCTCAGACTGCACAGACAGTGCCTGGGCTCAGAGGCTGCACTGGGTCCCCAGGGTCTCCAGCTGCAGAGGGATGTCTTGTAGTCTCCACAGCCGTCTCTAGGGAGCACTGACTCCTAAGGAGGGTGCAGCTGGGGTGAAAGGTCCGAGCTCCACGCCCCAGCACCCCCACACAAAAGACAAGAGAATAAGCCAAAATAGCCTGTGTATTTGTTCTGAGGGGTAATGTTATGGTTCTAATGTAATATAATGGCTTTGTATTTGCAAACTGGTTTAAAGAACTGTATCTGACTGCCAAGTTGACAAGGGGTGCAATGTTATGGTTGATACATTGTGTCAACGTGGGGAGTCTAGAGGTTTGGCTGAGTGACTCAGCAGGAAGCCAGGGTGCTTATGGTGTACACATCCTGAGCCTATGGAAGAGGAGGCCAGGGAGACTGTGTGAGTGCTATACATCCGCTGGGTGGGGGTAGGCTGTTAACAATGTAAGGGAAGAAAGGAGGCTGCTTGCAGCCATTCCTCCCTTTTGCTGGTTGTTTTGCTGTGTTCTGCTGCCATGAACATTTTCCTCTACCATGTGCCACTCTGCCTCAGAACCAGCCGAGTATGGACTGAAACCTCCACAAACTATAAGTAAATAAACCTTTCCTTCCTTCATTTTGGGTGTTGGGTATTTTGTCTCAGCAATAAGAGAAAAGTAACCAAGACAGGTTAGTTTCAGAGACAAAAAACATCACATTAGAAACAGGTTAATCTTTTCTAACAAATACAGGACCAGATATATTTTGAAATTTTCCATGGTTGCAGTTCTAAAAGACGGAAGGCTGATGACACGGAACATTGCCCTCCTCAGAGGGAGAGAGCAGCATTTCAAACCCAGCACGGCTGCCAGTCTGCAGTGAAGCAGGGGAATGCTCAAGATAAATAATATAACAAGACCTGAGCAGCCTTCCTGAAGGGTCTACAGCTGCACAAATTTTAAAAATAATGTTTTCAAATCACTGTTGAATTTCATTGCATGTAATAGACTGTGAAATTGTACTGTTTTTGGTATTATAATATAAATATATTGAAGTCTAACCAATAATTTAGTTATGCAAACTAAACCTAAGTGGACAAATTTTGTATGCATAAAGAAGCTCTCCCTGTGGGGCTCATGGTATATTTACACATATTGAGCCTGTATCTGGCTATAGTTTAAATATCATTAAGTTAAAAGACTTGGAAGTTGCATGAATATTTTCTGTTCACTTTTGATAATTACCAAAAGAAACTCTAAAAATAACAAAATCCCTACTTTATTACCATTGAAATATCTCCATAATTCTTGTGTCAGAAACAAACATCTGAAGTCATACTATTTTAGAAAAACATTATATGAAACTCTGAATATATAAAACTATAAGCAAAAGGGATGGCAGAGATTAGAGGAAAAGATATACATTAGGAGTCATTTAGCTAATGATAAAAATAGTAAACAAACGTCCAACTTGACAAAGAAAATGAAAAAGAAGCAAAACCTAAAACAAGCAAAGGGTGAAAAGTAGGTAATTGAATCAACTATTAGGAAGACCTGTCTCTTTAAAAGCCAGGTAAGGTAAGTAAGTTCCTGACTTCACTGAAAGTAAAGGAGTGCGACACACACCAAGCAGCGGGATGGAAGATAACGGGCACCAGGGGAATAACTGGAACGTCACTCTTCGAAGTTCTAGGAAGTATGTGTATGAAAACATAAATTCGAAGAAGGTCTTTGGGGCAAAATATGAAAACATAAAACTATACCAGCTTCCCCCTTGCTGGACACATACCCAGCACATCAGAGGAAAACTCAACTGAGCTCATCCTTTCAGGAGACTCCAGCCCATTGTCAGCTGACCCCAAGGCAGAAGGAACATGGCGGGTGGGCTTGGAGGAGCAGCGGTGCCACATTCACCGTGGCTGGAAGAGGAGCAGGGGACCCGGGCGGGCACAGGGGTGAGGGACCAAACAGGGCTCCAAGGGCACAAGCCATCACCCACCCAGACACGCCCAGCGGTGTGCCCCATCATCCCTGGCGCCACCCCAAAGGTAATCGGTTTGGGGCTCCAATCTCACCCGCTGACCCCTGCAAAACCTGAGTTCAGAAGAAAGAGAACCGCTACTCAAACTGATGTTTACAAAAGGAACTGAGAAAACAGTCACTTCAGTGCCCTCAAAATGCCAGGCAAAATGAATTATACAAAACATTTAAGGAAGAAAAGTTTCTTAGACTTTTTTTAAAGTATCCCAAAGCATTAAAAGTTTTCATATTTTTTTACGTGGTAGACATAATTTTAACATAAAAGTGTTACAAAATACAATAAAATAAAACCACAGGATAATTTTACATCTACTTATTTGTGAAAATGATCCTAAATAAAATACTAGGAAAATAAAATATAATGTAAGCAAATTTCAATATTAATAATTCAATATATTAATAGACCAAAAGTGAAATATCATAAAACTTTTTTGGTACACAGAAAAATCTGCTAGCGTTCAACATACACTGATAAAATTTCATATGCATTCCTACTAACATAAATACATAGGTGGGACCGGGTGAGCAGCAAGGGAGCGAACCTCCTTAATAAACACCACCAGCTCGAGACAGACTTGGTGAGCGTGAATGCCGGAACCTCGGCTGGGAAGTTTAAACTGGGCGTATTTCTCTGAGATGCCGGGGGAGATGTGGTAGGGCGGACCAGGCTGCCGGGGCGAGATGTGGGACAGTCCCAGACGCTGGGAGCCGGGGACGATCCCCGCGGGGAAGAAGCGGGGATCGGTCCAGGCGCAGTGGGAGCGCGGCCGCCTCGGGCCCTCCC
>PVLD010028212.1:0-19706 GCA_004027595.1 Dinomys branickii
ATCTTATCTATAATTTGGTATTTCCTTTAATGTTTTTGTGTTAACTAATGTGAAGATAACTATGTAATACAACATCCAGTTCTAATTCCCTACTATATTCTGTATAACTTTGTATTTTCTGTATTGTTTATGGCTTTTCTGGTTCATATGTCTCCATTCTTTTGTCTTTAAAATAAAATTAAAAAAAAATAAAGTGTAATCTTTAAGGTTAAGGTTTCTGGTGTCAGGTGATTATCTATAAAAGCACATCATAAATTACTGCTACATTAGAGGTCACCTTGAAGAGAAGTGGTAGTATTCTTGAAACTAGCTTAACTTAGTGTCTAGCAGTTGGTGGTCTAAAACATTGAATTTTATTCTCACATTGAACAAAGTCAATGAGTTAGTGTAAAATAATGTGTTGGATCAGTAATCTATGTTTGAAAGAAACATTGAGAGATAGCAAAATTCAAGCTAGTATAGTAGAAGCATGGCATACATTGTATAATTCCATTTTTTTAACATCCAGTATAGAGAAATCCATAGAGGCAAAAATTTAATGTATACTTTAAGATGAAAATGGATGACATGAAAAGCAAGATGTGTCTAGTTATTCATTTTAAATTTCAGAAATGGAAGGGAAAGTGAAGAAATAATGTTTTCATAAACATTTGTCTAGTGACATCATTACAGAAACATAATTGTGCTCAGCATTGTTTGTAACTGATTCCCAAGAAGTGGAGTATTTCGAATATCACTTTTTTCCTTTCTTGAGACAGGGTCTCGCTATACAGTTCAGGCTGGCCTTGAGCTCACTTTGTAGCCCAGGCTGCTTTCAAACTCACAAGGATCTTCCTGCCTCACAGCCTCCTGAGTGTGGGGTTATGGGAGTGTGCCATGATGCCCAGCTACAATATCTTTTTAAAATAATTAGAAGAATCAATGGTTGCACTATGCTTTGTAATTCAACTTTATTTTTAAGAACGATTTATTTAATTATAAAACATCAAACAAAAATGTACGATATACATTTGTGCTTGGTTCATTGAAATCACAAATAAACCTCAATAGGTTTAAAGGTAAAATGTTAAAGGTTTGTGCAAGTTCATGCCTTTCCTGTGAATATATAGTTATTTTATCTATATTAAAGATAAATGAGGTTTTTCAGTCCAAAATGAACAATTTTGTTTCCATTATAATTAAAATTTGCAATTTGCACAGGAAATACTGCTAAATATCAAAAGTCATTAGGAAAATGCAAATCAAAACTATTTCATATCTCCTCAGGTAACTGTAGTTTTAAAAAACGTATAAATTGAAACTATGGCAAGAATAAGCAAAACATGAACCCCGATATCACTGGTGGAAATGTCAAGTGGTATAGACACTCTGGAACATAGGTTGGCAGTTCCTGAAAAGTTAAAAATAGAATGGCTATATGACTCAGTATTTCCAGTTCTAGGTGCTTCTACAAGGCTAAATAAATTACACCCATGAACATCTTTTATATGTGAAGCAGCATTATTGATAAATTCTCTAGAGTAGAAACAGCTCAGTGTCCATCAATAAATGTATGGAAAAGAAAAGGCCATATATCCACACAACTGACTGTAACTTGTTATTAAAAAGAAATACTACCACTGAAACACGGGTAAATCTTGAAATGTTATGTTATTTGAAGGAAGCCAGTCTGAAAGGGCAACACATTGTACAGTTCCATTTTCATGAAAGTTTTAGTGCAGGAAAATCCACAGCAGCAAATTAAAGGATGCATCAGCATGGAAATGGGTGAGACGTAAAGTAAGAAATCTCTGCCAAGGGGTACAGGGCTGTCATTTTGGTTATTTTTAGTTTTTATTTTTTAGTGGTGGAAGTGTTTGCAAACTGATTGTGATGATCACTGCAAAACTTTTAAGTATATTAAAAACTGTTGAATTACATATGTCAAGTAAATTTTGTAACACATACATGAAGTGCTTATACTAAAATTAAGACTTAGTGTTAACTAAGAAAATTATTCTTCAAATATCTGTGCATTTACATTTGCTTGGATACAAAAATACTAAAATACAAATATATTTTCTTATTTAAAATATACAAACCCCTACAAACTATTAAAGGTAGACCAGAAGGACTTTACAGAACAGAATATCCAAATTGTCAATAAATATAAGAACGTGTGGTATACACCAAGAAAATATAAACCAATTGAGCTATGCAGTAATTCCATACTTGACATTATGACTAGAAAAAAAGACCTAAAACACCAAAGGTTGGCAAGAATAGACACCAAGGATTTTCTTGAATTTGTGGTGAAAGACAAACTAGATTTCAAATCTCTTTGATGCTCACTACTAACTAAAACTACACATACAATAAACAATGTACACATGCAGATGTTTACCGAACTAGATAAAAGAATATATCTAGCAACAGTGCTTGTGTGAAGCCAAGATTGAAAGAAGCCTAACTAATATCGCTTTTAAAAATAGGAATGTACCCTTTATTTGCTTATTATTTATTTATTTATTCTGGTAAGGACATGATAAATCTGCTTTCTAAACAGATTTTTAAGTGCACATTATTGCTGACATTATTGCAATATTGTAAAACAGATCTCTAGAGAATATGCATTTTATGTGATTTAATCCGCTAATTACTAATTCCCCATATGTCCCTCTCAACAGCCCTCAGAATTCAATGTTTTCCTTCTTGGTTCTATGATTTTGAGTACTTTAGAGAACTCATCTAAGTGCACTCATTTCTTAAATAAGTTCTTGTGGTGTATTGAAGCAGGGAGTATTACAGAGGGAAGACAGTAGCATACAGCGATGTGCACGAGGCTCAAAGTTAGAGCGCTGGGCAGTCAGGCCCAAGGGCATGGGTGTACATGCCACTGATGTTTCTTTATTTCAAGAGCAAAATGTACAAGATCATTTTGGCTAATTTTGGTTAGTAGCTACTTCAAAAGTTAAAGAGAAAAAAAATTGGAGACCTCTGTGTGCATCCAAGTCTCATTTTCTCTGTGTAGGTGCAAGTACTTCTTTTATATTGTGGGTATAGAAATACACAAATGAACCTTTTTTTGAAACTGTTGCCCCAAAGACACTAGAAGCCTAAACATTTATGTATGAAAATAATTTAAATAAATACAATTAATTAAAATAATAGCAATATTCAAAATTTCTTTATCCATAATTTATAGATAAAGTTGGCTAATAAAAGCTAAATTTCTATAGATATTTAGGTAGCTTGTCTTTTTACCGTTGCTACAACACTTCTTGGAAAAATAACTTATATTTTGAACAACCAGTATGAATATTTGTGTCCTCTGTCAAAACCAGAAGATATTCTATGATTATTCTTGGATTAAAAAATCCTGATTGCCATTGTTAATATAGTACTATAGTTTAATATCAGATAAGGTGTTATTTTATATATATGTATTAAAGTCTTTTGAATACTTCATATTTCCTTTTTGTAAGCAGCATGGAATATTTGAATATGCTGATTACTTTCAACAAATAGTGTGATTGTTCTGGCAAAAGAGAGGGGTGGTAGTTAGCAGTGCAGTACCTGCCTGGCAAGCTCGAGGTTGCATGTTTAATTACTTCACCAAAAAAAGAAAGAGGACGAATCCCCTGGAAATTGTTGAATACATCTTTAAAATTCATTCCCTGTTCTTACAATTGCATTTATCTCATTCATCTGATTAGTACAAAATTTTATTGTCACCTATAAATTATACCAATGGTACATCCAGAGAATTTTCATTTCACTAAGAAAGAAAAACATTTGTGACAGGAGCAAAAAGTAATTTTTTGATGTTTTAGATATTTTCATCAAAATTCTCTTTACTATCCACATATGTGCATTTATGTTTTAATATATGTATTTATTTATTTTAATAATACTTGTGCTTAGTCCTTTTATCAGTAGACTTTCTTAAGAAACAGAAATAAGGAGCATCCTACTTGCTGAGTCACTGCTGCAGCCAAATTTCCTCCCGCACTGTTTCCAGAAACACAGACTCTTTCAGGACTCACACCATATTTTTCCAGAACATTTTGGTGTAAGAATCACCTTAAGCCATTATACACATCTTCAAATTGGACTGGAAAATTATATTTAGGTGTTAATCTGCAGCTGTGGAGAAAAAAATAGTTTTCCTATTCCTTCTTTTAAAAATTATACTAAGGAATAATATGCACTAGAGAAATGCACATACATGTATAATTTCATAGATTTTCAAACTAAGCACAACCACACAGTGAGCACCTGGGTCATGAAATGAAACACGGCCAGTGTTGACAAGCCTTCTGCTTGCTTCTCTTCATCTCCGTAAGTACCTCCTAACCAGATACAGCAACATCAATTAATTTTGCCTGCTTTGCACTGAAGTAAATAAACTTGAATAAAACGCATGTCTTTGCCGTTAGGTTTGATTGTTCACTGCTGCTTCTGAGTCTCACCCAGACGCTGTGTTTGTTTTTCTGTGTAGCATCCCACTGTGTAAATACACTGCAGTACCCACTGTCCGTTGTTGACAGTTGGCCACAGAAGGAGAAAAACCATGATTCCACTTGTAAGCAGTATCTAAAGTGGTCAAATCGTAAACTCAGAAAGTGTAATGCTGGTTGTCTGGGGCTGGGGAGAAGGAGAAATACCTGTGTTTGTAATCAATGGATTCAATCCAGCAAGATGAAAAGCTCTAGAAATCTGTGGTACAACATTATGACACTGTGTATTTAAAAATTTTCTAAGAGATTTTACGTTAAATTTTTTTACCACAAATAAATAATTGCTAAGTGAATAAATATTTTCCAACTTAAAAAAAGCTATAGGAATTGGGTTGCTTGCAGTTTGGGGATTTAAAAAAGTGTTATAATGATTACTGTGTGTTTTTGGTGAACATATATATTTTTGTTGATGTATGCCTGTAGGATCAATGGCCATGAAGTTGTAATAATTGCTTAGCTTTACTTAATACGGTGACAGAGTTTTGATAAGTAGAATACTGTACCAAGTTTGTCTTAAACCACTAGTTTGTAAATGTGTCTGTTGGTGTTCTCTTACTAATCTTTGGTTTTATATCTTTCTCATTTTAGCCATTACATCAGCTATAAACATGTTACCTCATGCATTTCATTTATATTTTTGTTTTATATACTGTACTGGTTTTTCATAATTTTTTGATAATTTGTATTCCTTTTCTTATAAAATGCCCTAAAATCCTCCTATACTTATCTTAATTTCTAGGTATTTGTACATTTCATATAGGAAAAATACATATATATTTTAGCATTTATGTTTCTCTCTGTAAATATACAGATACTTCATGATTTATATTAATGTCTCAAGCATAAGTGCTTAGTTCTTGGTATAATCATTTTATTAAGGTGCAATTCTCATTCAAAATTAGTGTTTTTACTTCAGTGGTTTTTATTATATTCATGAAGTCATGTAGGCCTCACCACAATCAATGTTAGAACATTTTCATCACTCAGAAAAGTGGCCTACACAGCCTGGCTGTCACTTCCCGCTTTCCTTACCACCTACCTCCATCCTGGAGCACCTGCTGATGTTTCTGCTTCTATATATTTACCTATGCTGGACATTTCACGAATATGGAATTACACTGTGTAGCCTTTTGTGACTAGCTTCTTACACTTTGGATAATATTTTTAATGTTTATCCAAATATGTCCTTATTTCATTTAACCATTATCTTGGTATTTTAACTTTGGAAGCTCTATGAATAATGGTGATATGAATGTAAGCTTTTATATAGCTATGTTCTTATTTCCCTTGTATTAACACATAGGAATGGGGGGCTGGGGAGATAGCTCAGTGGGATAAGCACCTGCCTGGCATGTGCAAGCTCCTGATTTCAATCCCTGCTACTGCAAAAAAATACACATAGGAATGGGCATTCTGGGTCGTGGCAAGTTTAGTTAATATAGCCATTTTAGAGCACTCCAAATTAGTTTCCACTATGACTGCACCATTCTTTACTTTTACCAGCAGTATAGAGGCTTTCTTCTTTCCTATGTACTTGGCACTTTTCTTATTTTTTTTTTTTTTGGTAGCTATACTACTGTTTGCATGGTAATATTTCTTAGGAGATTTGATTTCCATTTCCCTAATGCCATTGATGCTATGTTTCTTTTATTGTGTGTTTTAGCCATTTTACTTATAACAGAATCAAAATTATCCATGTTTTTAGAGTGAGAAATGTCATTTGTCTTTAATAAAATAAATAAATATTTCTTTTTTTTTAGGGTTACAGGACTTGAACTCAAGACCTTGCACTTGCCAAACAGTCACTGTACCACTGAGCTATAGCCCCAGCCCAATAAGTGTACATTTAAAATAAAAAAAATTGAACCTTATGAAATTTTAATATTTCACCTTTGAGGTTGTTGTTATTAGTTAGTTGTACTGGTCAGTAAAGTACAGCCATGTGTCTTATTCTGTCATTCAATTTGCTTTCAAAAAAATTTATAAATAAAGAAGTACTGAACTTAGTTAAAGCATGGGTTTTTTTCTAGTTACTTTTCAAAGATATTATCCTCTTTACTATGTTCAGTATGGATAAGTTACACACAAATACTGAGTATGACTATGCTGTAAATTTATAATAATGATTTAAGTAGACAAATGGTTATGAATGTGTTATTTATTGTTTTCTTTTATTTACTGAAGTTTAAAGTTATATACTGTTATAGCATGAGTCTAGTTTACCCATACATTTACTGGCCCTTTTCATTCCAAACATAAATTATAGATATAATTCAACTTATGTATAGTAACCCAGTGACTTTGTTTAGTGTTGGAATGAGTTTTACTGTTTTAAAGTTACCAAATGCTGGACACTAGGCTAAGTCTGTTTTGGGAAAATTATCTTTAACATTCATAATGACCATCGAATTACCAAATCATTGTGTGGTTTTACACACAATGTTCTAATTCCAGGAATCTATTATTAACAACTATGAGTTAAGTTGGAAAGTAACCAGTTCATACACTGGTCACCCGTGAGAGCTGAGAATCCTGAGAGAAGGGGCCTCTGTTCTTGAAACAAGAAAAGAAAGATCTTACCTGGTTGATACAACGACATCATCAAGTCTCTCTGCTGTGCACCTTGACACTTGGACTTTGGACTTCCTGTAGAATCTTCTAGTTGCTCTTCATTTCTTACACCTCTTACTCTGTACACTTTTGTTTGGCACATCTTAGCCGGAAGCATTCCCTGCAAGACTGATTCCAGCTCCCCCACTGGGAGAGACACTGGTTTGGATGTTTTGTATGGTGGAAATGCACAGATCAATAAGACAAGTCCCTGCCGGGGTTGGTGACATGTGCTGAAGTCCAGCGTGCTGGGAGACTGACTCAAGGTAACCAGTTGGAGCCTAGCCAGGGCAACGTGGTGATTTAGTGAGAATCTGTCTCAAGAGTAAAAAATAAAACCTGCTGGGGGTATACTCTGTACTAAGGTGACATGCTCAATTCCCAGTACCCGCTCCAAAAGACAGGCCACTCTTTTGCCAGGTGTCCTCATAAATGTAACCAAGGATATATAAACAGAATTGTGGGAACAGAGGGCCCACTGACCTCTGTGTGAGACAATAAAAATAACCCTGAATATAAGAGGAGCAGAACTACGCAGCCTTAAATAGCTGGAGTTCTCTCGTTCGCTGTTTGTGTCCGTGCTGCTCTTCTTAACGCATGAAGCCCGACATTTCTCTGCGTTTCTCGTCTGGAGTAGGATTTGGTGCTCTCCTTACCTCTGTCCGCATTGGATTGCTCTATCAATAATTCAAATGTTCTTTATGTTCATTTCCCCTGACATGATTGACTATCTTTTTCTAATGTATTTCTCTTTATCATCTCCAATTTCTTCAGTCTACCAACTTAATCATACATCTTCCACAGAAAAAATCAAATGAAATGTTTTCCTTTAATCCCCTTTAATCATTCTCTCACTTATTCCTTTTTAAAGTGTGTTCCTCTAGGTCAGAATTCACTCCTCCCATTTGCTTATTTCTCACTATTTTCTTGCTGAGACTTTTTCTTTTCGCCCATGAACTCACTATGAGGCCAGCCTGGCCTCAAACTAGGCATGATCCTCCTGCCTCAGCCTGCCAAGTACTGAGATTACAGGCGTGCACCGCCACTGCCAGGCTGTGATGTGTTTTTAATGTGACTATCCATCAAGATTGTCCTCAGCACTATTGACATACAAAATTCAAAATTCAGTATACATATATCTTTTTTAAACTTTTTTATTTCCTCAAAAAATAAAACAAAATTTTGTAACCAAATAGTAAGTGAATAACAATTGTTACTATATTATGTATCATTTCTTCAAAGTAGTTACCCAGAATATATATATATATATATGTATGTATGTATGTATATATATGTATATGTATATATATATACATGTATATATTACTTTGCATTATTTCATCATTTAGCTCTTCTCATTAAAAATTTCTCTGTAAAAGTTCCTTTGCTGTATGACCTCTTTGATCTTTTCTTAATGCAAGCTGGTTGTTTATTCATCCCTGCTAGATATACGGCAGGGTTACCAACTGCTCTGTCTTCTCCTTCCCTGTATTCCTGACAGAAACAGGACCATCGTCTTATCTCAGAGTCTCTCTTTCTTTATCTATGCAGCCCATACTGTGTTCTCCTCATTTCTAATGTGAATTTAATTGATTTTAGGTCTGTAAGTCTTTTTCTCTGAACAATTATTTTTCCTCTCTGGACTTCAGAATTCTTAAATCAGATCCACTTTCATCTTGATCCCCCCAAATTGGTCTATACTTTAGTCATTGGAAGTGAAAAGATATTTTGATATCAGGATCTTTAAGGTTCAAGAGGGTTTAGTGAATTTTCTCTCTTACTACTGGGGTCTCTATTCTCTTATGTCTACTTGAGAATGTTTATCGTCTTTCTACTCTAAATTTATACATCAAGAGATCTGCAAACTTTGTACCCAATCTTGATAATTCTAGTCAATTACTTCTACATTCGTGACTTCGTTGTAACAGGAAATGCCTCCCCCACCAGTGTACTTCAGTTAGTTGCCCACATAATGGTTCCTGTTCCAGATATGGTTGTTCCTGTCACTTAGAAACACCTGGTCACTGTGATGCATAATGTGTAAACCAGTCCCCAACTCACAAGCCATTCTGCCTCTGTACTTCCTGCTTGCTTGTCCATTATAAACCTTAGACCACCACAGATCAGGGCCTGATATTCTGGGAATGATCCCAATCAGTGCTCATTGACATAAATAAACCTGCCTCCAAATCCTGGTGTTGTTTCTGTGTTTCTGCTTGCCACTGCATCATAATATATTGTAGCATTTACTCATAAATCAATTGATTAGGGATTGTCTCCTTTAGAATATGAATTCCAAGAAGAATTCAATGTGTTTCAAGATGCCACAAAAAGTTCCTAGAATATTATCAGGTCTATAATTAATATGTAAGTAAGTGAACTAATACATTAATTAATCTTGATATCAAATTAAAAATGATAGAAAAAGCAGTGTATGTTTTCCTAAAGTTATTCAACAAATGGGAAGACTTCTGTTTTCTCAGTTTTACCTAGCTTGATAAGGAAAAAAATACATAAATGGGAAATAGTTATTTGAAGATTCAGAAAAGGGGAAATCTGCCCCAGGTCAAAGCAAAAAAGAAAACAACTGCAGTGTCCTTGTTGCAGAGCATTAAAGAAGCCTTAGTAAAAAGGCTCCAGACTATGTTACAGGCAGAGATTTTGCAAAACATTCTCTTACCAGAACTTCCTATAGCCCAGCCACCACCATGGACATAAAACACAGCCCTTCTTAGTACATCTGGCTTCCTCTAGAGCACATACACATGGATAGGAACATCATTGAATTTTGTGTCGGTCACAGTGACATTTTCATCTGAAGTCAGTGGGACTTCCTTAAATGCCTTGGAGCTCACCAATGAATCAAGAAAATGGCAAAGTCCCAGAAACTCCTTAATTGTAGCCTAAAACTGAGCTGCACACAGTGACTTAGAGTTCATGTTTCAGTTTCAGACAGATTCATGAACATCAAACCTCAATTACATCATGTGAAAGAAATGGAATCTTTGTACACAAATTCCAAATTCATTTATCCATTTAGAAAAAGTAGAAATGCAGTGGTTTTTCCTACAGTGATTATGAAAAAGCAAATAAACAAGTCAGTCCTTATTTCCCAAATGTGCTAGGATCTATACTATGCTTTAAATTTCCAGACACAAACAAATTTAAGCGGTTTCTTTTCCCTTTCACAATTTCTATTTTATCTTTCAGATTTTATTTACTGTTTCAGATTCTTATAGTAGGGAGGAAATATGATGTTTACACATGTGAATATGATTTATTTCACTAATGAGTTTGGTCTCTAGTTGAATCCATTTACCTAGAAAAGCCTCCATCTTTCTTGTAACTGAGTAATATCCAATGTATGGTCAATCATACATTCTTATGTCTTGTGGACTGTGCAGCTTCACTGAAGATAATAGTATATAATGTACCAACCATTGTTAATTCCTATTATTTTGTTTTGAGGCCATATATCATTTTTGTTCTTTTTGTGTTGTTTGATTTTGTCTTCATTGTTGTTTTGATAGCTTTTTATTTTTAAAATAAAAACAAATTTTAAAAATCTAGACAAATTCTCTCCCCAATAACCTCAGAGTAAAAGACAAAAGACAAGAAAGTAACCTGCTATAAAATGATGTAAACGGAGTTGCATAGGTCTTTACCAGGTACTTTGAGAGCACACAGCAGGTAATTGCTAAAGCTACCTGCATGCAGCAAATGGAAGATAGTTTTCAAATAGGAAACACAATATAATTAATTAAGAAAAAGGAAAAACCTTCCCGTGCAGAGTCACCAGTGTAGTTCCTGTGGATGCAGGGAGGACGGCGGTACAGCGGGGTGCAAAAAGGCATGGAGGCACGGAGGACACAGATTAAACAATGGATGGGGGAAAGGGCTGCCTCCCGCATCGCGTCCTGTCTTAGAACAAGACAAAGTCTCAAGCACTGTATGGGAATTACTCACTACTTGAGGAGGCATTTTCCCTTCCTCTGGTCTCTAAACTCGTAATCTTTGACCATAAATTCAGCAGCACTAGCCCTTCTCTTTGTCAAGATTACACTGTTTTCCTCTTTCTCATCTCTGTCAAAACACTTCTCATGATTGGAAACCTTTAATTCACTGGATTCTAAGGTATGATTTCTTCTTCCATATTAAATATTAGTTAGGGCGGGTTCCTTGTTTGTCTAATAGGATTTGGCACAGAGTTAAATTGTTGAGTAAGTGAGAAATAAAGGATTAATCCAGGGGGTCAAAGATCCACTGTTCTCTGTTCTGAAAAGAGAACTTAGAAAATGAAGTGAGTAAACCAAAGAAAGAAATAAAGGGAAAACATAAGCAAAATGCTGCGGAGGGCTGGACCTTTCTTGTTTGCCCCCACTGCAGCTACTCTGGCAAGCAGCTGGGTTTAAATGATACCACAAATCTCCCCTTCATTTCTTCTTTTTTATTTTAAAGAGAAAACACCCTAACAAAACAACAACAATGGAGACAAAACCAAAACAACACAAAAACAACAAAAATGATACATAACCTCAAAACAAAATGATTAAACTTGAGCATGTGCCAGCCAGCCTATCTATATGGTGTTACACTGAGAACAAAAACATTTCCTGTGCTGGGAGTCAGACTCAAGGTGTCATGCATGACAGGTAAGGACTCTACTGGGGAGTGACATAAGCAGACGCCCTGAGAACTTACCTGTATGCACTTACTGTATACCCAATCCTAAAATATATGGCATGAATGTACAATTTACATACTGTTGAATAGTCATATTGTCTCTGGTGCACTGATAAAATTTAAGCACCAGCCAACAGCTAAGGTAATGATTTCAAAGGATGGTCACCATCATGATAGTAATGCTGTCAAAATAAAGAAGCCTTCAATAGAAACAAAGAAAATCAATAAATCAAAAGAACAATCATGGAAACTTCTGTTCTGGTTCAATGGGAATTGCATTGAATATGTACAACAATTTTGGTAGTATGTCCATTTTCACAGTGTTGGTTCTTCCTATCCATGAACAAGAAATGTTTTTACATTTCCTGAAGTCCTCTTCGATCTCTTTTTTCAGAGGACTGTAGTTTTCAGAGAATTGATCTTTTACTTCTTTTGTTAGACGGATTCACAAATATTTCAATTTCTTGGATGCTATTGTGAGAGGTATGGTTTCCTTATTTTCTCTCTCAGTCTGTTTGTTGTTTGTGTATAGGAATGCTATTGATTTTTGAGTGTTGACTTTGTGTACAGCTGCACTGAGAAATGTTTTGATTAACTCAAGGAGTCTTCTTGTGGAGTTTTTGGGGTCTTCCATGTAAGGGACCATGTCATCTACAAACAGTGATAATTTCACTTCTTCTATTCCTATTATTCATTTTATTTCTCTCTCTTGTCTAATTTCTCGGGCTAATGCTTCTAGAACTATGTTGAATAGGAGTGGTGGCAGTGGACATCCTTGTCTTGTTCCTGATTTTAAAGTAAAAGGTTTCAGTTTTTGTCCATTTAGTAAGATGTTAGCTGTTGGTTTGTCATAGATGTCTTTGATCAGATTGAGGTAAAGACCTTCTATTCCTGTTTTCTGTAGGTATTTTTTTTTTTATCATGAATGCATATTGGACTTTTTCAAAAGCTTTTTCTGCATCTATTGAGATGATCATATGGTTTTTGTCTTTGGCTCTGTTGATATGGTGTGTAATATTTATTGATTTGTGAATATTGAACCATCCTGGCATTCCTGGAAGGAATCTGACTTGGTCATTGTGTATGACTTTCTTGATGATTTGCTGCATTTCATTTGCTAGTATTTTATTGAGTATCTTTGCATCTATATTCATTGGGAGATTGGTCTGTAGTTGTCTTTCTTGGTTGGGGCTTTCTCTCATTTTGATATCAGTGTAATACTTGCCTCCAGAAATGAGATAGGGAGAATTGCTTCCTTTTCAATTTAATTGAAGAGTTTGAGGGGTGTTGCTGTTAAATCTTCTCTAAATTTCTTATAAAATTCTGCTGTGAATCCATCAGGGCCTGGATTTTTCTTTCTTGGTAAGTTTGTAATCACATTTTCAATCTCATTATTTCATATTGTGTTGTTCAAGATTTTTATATCTTGATTCAACTTTGGTAACTCATACTTTTCTAGGAATCTGTCCATTTCTCGTGAGTTTTCTATCCTATTAGTGTAAAGATTTTCAAAGTAGGTATTAATGATCTTTTGAATTTCTATAGGATCTGTAGTGATTTCATCCTTTTTTTCCTCATGCACGAATATGAGGTTTTTCCTTTCCTTTTCTTGATAAGGTTGGCTAAGGGATTATCAGTTTTATTTATTCTTTCAAAGAACCAACTCTTTTATTCATTAATTTTTTTGTGGGGTTTTCTTCATCTCAGTTGCATTAATTTCTGCCGTGATCTTTATAATCTCCCTTCTTTGGGTTTTGGGCTTGATTTGTTCTACTTTTTCTAAAAGTTTGAGGTGCAGCATTGGGCTATTTATTTATTCTCTTCTTGTTTTCCTTATGTGTGAGTTCACCATGATAAATATCCCTCTGAGGACTGTGTTCATTGTACCCCACAAATTCCGGTAAGTTGTATCTACATTTTTTGTAGGTATTTTTAAATTTCCTATTTAATGTCTTCTGTGACCAACTGGTCATTCAGGGGGCTGTTATTTAATTTCCAAATATTTATGGAGTTTTTGGAGTTCCTTTTGTCATAAATTTCCAATTTCATTGCACTGTGGTCAGATAATATGCATGGGATAATTTCAGTCCTTTTGTATTTAGGTAGCTATGCTCTATGGTCTAGAATGTGGTCTATATTAGAGAAAGTCCTATGTGCAACTGAGAAAAATGTGTATTCTGATGTTGTGTGTTACAGTACTCTCTATACATCTAGTAAGTCCATTTCTTCACACATTTGGTTCAGGTCTGTTGATTCCTTGCTGATTTTTTGTCTAGTTCACCTATCTGTTTGTGTCAAATTGTTGTTGAGGTGCCCTATTACAATAGTGTTATTGCTTATTTCTTTTTCATGTCTGTTAAGGTTTGTCTTATATAGTTAGGGCTCTGATATTTGTTCATACTTGTTTGGGATTCTTATCTCTTCCTCTTGCTGTTTTCCCCTAACAAGTATGTAGTGACCTTCTTTATCTGTATTGATTGTTCTCAGTTTGAAGATTACATTATCTGCAAACATAATACCAAATCTGCTTTTTCTGGGTTCCTGTTGCATAGAGAATTGTTGTCCATCCTTTGATTTTCAGTCTATGGATTTCCCTTTGAGTAAAATGTGTTTCTTGTGTACAGCATATTGTTGGATTATGTTTCTTAGTCCACTCTGTAAGTCTCTTACTTTTGACTGATGAATTAGGCCATTTACATTAATGGTTATAATAGATATATGTTGGCTTATCATTGTCATGTTATTGTTGTTGGTTTCCTACTTTTTCTACCAGTTTATTTGCTTGCTCCTCTTGAGGGTTCATTTTTATTGTTGTTTTTGAAATAGTGGTCATTTATTCCCTGTCTAAAATATCTCTTAATACTTTTGTAAGGATAGTTTAGACCTCACGATGTTTGTCCATTGCTCTTTGTCATGTACATTTTTTATTTCTCCGTTAAACTTGAAAGATGGTTTGGCAGGATACAACAGTCTTGATTGGAAGCTGTTTTGTCTTAGGACCTGTAGTACTTTGCTCCAAGCTCTTCTCAATTGGGTAGTTTGTGTTGAGAAGTCTGCTGTGATTCTGATGGGTTTTCCTTTATAGGTCATCTGTTTGTTTTCTCTAGCAGCTTTTAATATTTTGTTCTTTTGCTGGAGATCTGGGATCTTGATTATTTTATGTCTGGATGTAGTTTTGTTATGGTTATGACTAGTAGGAGTTCATTTACCTGTGTCTCAATTTCTGTTTCCATGCTTGGGAAATTTTCTTCATTGACTTTATTAGTCTGACATTATTTCTCTTTGCCTTGTCTTGAAGCTGTTGAATTGATTTTTCCTGGATCCTTGTTGATTTTAAGAGATCCTTTCTTTCATCTTCCCTAGCTGCCATGCTGTCTTCAAGATCTGAAATGCTATCTTCAGCTTCATTCAAGTGATTTTGCAAGCTTTCAGTGGAAGTGTTGACTTCCTGGAAAACTCTTTGAGTCTGTTTCCTGAGTTCTAGTTCATTCATATTCCTCATGTAACATTTCCATCTATTGACTATGTTCACGTATTTTTTATATATTTCTTCTCTAGATGTGCTGAGCATTTCTTTCACTATTATTATCATTTAATTTTTTGCCTGAGAGATTATGTCTGATCTGATCTCCTCTATGGCCTGATGCAGTTGTTTCTTTACTTCCACTGCCATCATTTCAGCCATTTCAGGTGTGTGTTTACTAAGTTCTACTATGTCAGTGTCTCCTGGACTTGTTCTGAGTGGGGTGGAATTCTGAGATTGCATTTTAGTCCTTAGTCTTGTCATGTTTGATGCTGGAGGCAGAATGCTCAGTCTCCCTCTTCTCTGGCAGCTCAGTAAAGGTCACTAGTGTGCCTAGTTTTCCGGGTGATCAGGCTTGCCCCTCAGTGTCTGCTGAGATGCACTACTTAGTCTGGTATCTTCTGGCTGATGGTGAAGTGTACCTAGTTCTTCTAGGTCTCAGACACAAACTGTGATGTCAGTTGGTGGCAGACCATCTGATCCAGTGTCCCCATGCAGCTCAGGGCATGCATATGACACAGAAGCAGGCTGCACTGGTGGCACAATCAAGGATCAGCGGTTGTGCCTGTGTCTCCAGGCAATTCAGGGTGTAGGCAGAACCCAGACACAAATTGTAGGGTCAACAGTTTGTGGACCAGCTGATTTTGTGTCTCCAGGCAGCTCAGGACGTACACAGGAGCCAGATGTTGGCCATGCTGTCAGTGATCATGGACTGCCTGTGTTTGTGACCTCCAGAAGGTCAGGGAGCAAGTGTGGCCCTGACGCAAAGCACGGCGCTAGCACATCGTGGATGCCCTGAACTGGTACCTCTAGTGGCCAAAGGCATGTGCAGGGAGGGCCCAAATGTGAACCCTGGTGGTACCAGATCCTGGGCCTTCTGAGTGGGATATCCTGTCTGCACTGGGTGCACGGAGGTCTGAGACTATAATGGTGGTGTGGTCATGGGTCACCTGCTCTGCCCCTAGGAAGTAGATGGGGAAAACCTGGTTCTCTGGGCATTCAGCTGCAAACTGTGTTATCAGCAGGTCGCAGACCACCTGATTCTGAGTCTCCAGTCAGCTCAGGGTGCATAAAGGAACCAGATGTGAGCTGCGCTGGTAGTGATCATGGATCCCCTGCGTCTGTGACCTCCAGAAGGTCAGGGCACAAGTATGGCCCAGATACAAACCATGGTGCCAGCAGATCATGGAAACCCTGCTCTGGTACCTCTGGCGGCCGAAGGCACGCATGGAGGGCCCAGATAAGAACCCTTGTGTTAGCAGATCCTGGACATCCTGAGTGAGGATCTCCTGTTTTACCGGGCTCACAGAGGGTGGAGACTCAGACTGTAATGGCCACAGCATCCTTAATTTTTAAAATGATGTAATAACTATGCAGAATATGTGATTTCCTTCTTCAGCATTTTCATAATCTATATAAGATAAATTATCTTATCTGTACTTCTATTGCCATATGTTACCCTCCCTCTCCCTTCTGCAGATTTCTTTTCTCTTGGTTAATAGTTTCCCTTTTAATTTTATGTCATCTATCAGTTTTGTTTTTCAAGATTCCATATGTAATAGAAAATATATAATATGTGTCTTTCTGACTTTGGCTTATATCGTTTAACATGATGTCCTCCAGTTTCATCTAATTTTGGAAAATTGTGATTTCATTATTTTAATTAACATTCTGGTGCATATGTGCACCATATTTTCTTCACTCCTTGCTCAACTGATTGGCATTTATGCTGATTCCATGGTCTTTGTGAACTTCATTTCATCAAACATGGGGTGTAGTATGGTGACTTTAATTACTTTGGATATGTGCTGAGAAACTGACCATATAATAATATAATTTTTGTTTTTTTTAGAAACTTCTTACCAATTTAAACACAAATGTACACATTTGAATTTCCACCAACAGAGAATAAATGTTCCTTTTATCCAAATCCTTTCCATTATTTATTATTTCTTGTATTGTTAAGGGTGCCCTTCCATCCGGGGTGAGAGGGAATCTCAGTGTAGTTTGGAATTAGATTTGACTGATGGGTAATGCTGTTGAATATTCCTTCATGTAATTATTTAAAATTTTTACTTCTTATTTGAACAATGTATGTTCAGCTCAGTTGTCAATTAATTGATTGGATTACTCAGTACCATGGTCTTAAATTCTATAGTTTTTACATATATTCTGCCCATCAATCCTGTGTCAGAAAAGGTTCTCTCCTACTGTGGTGGCTGTTTTTCTCTCTGATAACTGTTTCCTTTGATGTGTAGGAGCTTTTTAATGTGAGATGACCACATTTCTCTGTCATTACTATTATTTCATGATCTGTCAGAGTCCTACTCAGGAAAATGTTGTCTGTCCCCATTCTTGAAGTTCTTCAAAGTCCAGAAATACTTGTTAAACTGGCTATCTTTGTGCAACATACTGAGACAGCAATTGATAAAACAGGAGTTAGGATTATACTAAGCAGTTATTATACAGGCTGCTAAAAGGAGTTTGGAATCCCAAAATGGTGTGTGACTAGTGTGTACACTTCAGTGGTCTTGCAGAAATATCTGCCAGGTCCCCTGAGGCTACCTGGGACCTCCCCAGAGCACAGTCAGGCAGGTCATGGGATCAAGGATGTGTAAGTCCTGCATGGGCACTGCATGAACACTGCATAGATTGGACCCTAAAGGTATGGACTTTTATAAGATAAAGGTCATATTGTTCCCATAAGCACGTAAGTGCTCTTACAGACCCCTTAAAAACTCGTAGACAAAGAGCTTTTGTGGAAATCCTACTCAAGACTGTGTCTCGGCTAGTGAGGACCATAGTTCTTTGCCTTTGCATGTTTTATTTTCTTGCTTTTATATCTTTTAAGCAAATTTGCTTGCATCCTATCTCTCCTGGTTAGTTTCTTTCTTCATCATCATGGAACACGACCCTGGGATTCCGGTGTCAGATTTGGGGGCTCATCTTGGATTTCAAAAGGAAGTTAGTAAAGGCTGTGCTGTCCCATGGTTTGCTTTCATTCTGTGGCTTTCTGCTCAAAATGGTTTTAGGACTCCAATGACCAATTAAAAGTGATTATCCAAGTTACCAATCTTGAAATCTTCAGGGACAGATTTCACTGATATGGGCTGAGCTGATGACTCTTTAATACAATTGGAGGAATGTTGACCCAGTTTTCTCTCTGACTTAATCCTTCCATTGCTGAGGCAGTGATCTTCGCCCTTGGTTTTCCTGGCTGAGATTCTTTGGACCCATTGTTCCTTTATCTCACCACAGGAGATAGAGGAAACAAAGTCACCCCTCTCTGTCCTGACCTGCTTGAATGGCTAGATGACCCAGGAGATAACAAAGCCCCCTGTATCCTGTTGTCATATATTAATTGTCTATTTACAGTCTTTCAGGAACAGGTCATAGAGCTAAAAGAGATTAGGAAATCCACCATTTGAAAAACTCCTGTGAAAAGATAACTGAGTTATGAAATGAAGCATTTCAGCCTCTGGTGAAGACCAACAAACTTCCACACTTTTGCCATTTCTGTAAGGGAAGTGCTTTCATATAGTCAACTTGATATCATTTCACTGGGTGATTTCCTCAGAGAATGGTGCAATATCAAGAACTCATGGTGGTCTCTGCTACTGGCAGACTAGGCAATCAGCAATGGCGGTACTCAGGTTAGCTTTGTGGTGTGCACTCATGCTGCTGAATCCATGAGAAACTTTATCTTTGCACTGTGACCACTTTCTTCATGAGCCGACTGGACAACAACAAGAGTGACTGAGGAAAGAAGTTGATACTCCACTTGATTATTAAATTCCTCTACCATTGAGTTCACCTTTGGTGAATATTTACATGGGATCCAAATATGTTCACATCTTTTACCCATATAGAGATGCCTATCTACAAACGTCTTCTTTTATTTTCAGCAAATGACACACTTGGAAGCCTTTAGATCTTTAGCACATCTGGAGCTCATAGCTTTCTTTTAATGTGAAGACCAACCAACTGACATCATTATATTTCTTATGCTTCAAAAAATATCATGCAGGGTTGCTAAATTCTTGACACTACACAGTGGTCAGTTAGAGTAACCAAGTGGATATGTGTTGTGTATTATTTTAAAGAATTCATACTATGGACTATTGGTACTCTCGACATCATCAGAAGAGATGTTGGCAACTTTATTTATTTATTTATTTATTTATTTATTTTTAAATAAAAGTACAAAAACATATTAACAAACAGACACCAATTAGCATAAAAATAGTACAATCACAACTGATCTATAGACAAGGTGACATGGTCTCAACAGTGGTTATTGCTTTATCCATTGATATCTTCGAAGTGTAAATATATGAACCCATATACAGACATGCAAAATTGGTCAGACCATTAATCCTCTCAACAACATA
>PVLD010028213.1:0-19705 GCA_004027595.1 Dinomys branickii
GTGAGATCTTTAGAGGAAGCATTTCAGAAGAAGGGGCTAGAATGGCAGTTCAGCATCCTAGATTATCACGGACCTACCAAGTTTATTTAATACTTTAGAGTTGTATGTTCTTAAATAATTTATAAAAGTAACAGCCTGTAGGGTAGAGAGATGGTCCCCAAGAGGAACTTGTGGTGTTATGTTCATTCAGTCATGAAATTTTCAAACTCAGCTTTCTCAATTATTCTACATATCCAAGACAGTAATTTTGTGTCCTTTGTACTGCATGTATATTAGAAATTATGAGATTTACCTTAATTCCCTTTATAACACAGAAAAAACTGAGCATACATTTGAAACTGAATTCTTACAGCATAGATGGCAACATACACAGCTGACACTGTGCGGTGTTCAAGTTTCAATACAAGAAGCTCATTCAACAACTTTGGAAAACAGACTTTTTTTGTGGTATACGTTTACAGCTCTCAGTGGTAAATTTCTCCTATTCATTTCAGGCAACTAGATAATGCAATGTTTATTGTTTTCCTTTTTGTCTGCTTCCTTGTCTCTTGAAGACGAGATCTGCTCTAAGAATAGGAAAGGCAAACTTAGCCAGTCGGACGTTAAGTGACAATAAGGCTCAGGAGCGTAGTCTCTGAGACATTTTGCATTTTAAGCAGGAAATAAAGGCAAAAGGCTATGGTTTAATGAAAAAAAACAAGCTCTAGAATTTCTTCACAAATTTCAAAATGAAAGGCCTTTGGTACCTAATCCTTTTTTTTTTTAAACGGAAAAAGGTAAAACAGAATTTCATAACAAAATAATAGGAGAATAATAATAGTTAATACATTACATGTTGTTATCTTTAAAGTAGTTGCTCAGGGTACAAAATGCTGGCATAAAAATTTCTCCCATCGATATTAGCACAAATCATCCTTTTTAATAAACTAGGAGACACTAATAGTATAACTGACTTACATTTTTTTTTCCTTTTCCCTACTGCCTTCCCCTTTCACCAATCCTAGTTCCTTTTTCCTTTTGAGCAGTTTCCTCTCATTTCAAAATATCTGTTTTATATTTTAGAACTTATTTACTCTTTTTAATTTTCACATCAGGCAGACAATCTGATGTTTATATATGTAAGTCTGACTTATTCCACTTATGGGTATGGTGTCAAGTTGCATCCATTTACCTATAAAAGGCTCAAGTTTTTCCTTCTTTATGGCTGAGTAGTAATCCACTGTATAAATATACCACATCTTTTTTATCTGTTCCTTGATTGATGGCCATTTGGGCTATTTCCAAGATCTAGGTATTACAAATTGTGCTGCTATAAATATTGGTGCACATATATTACTATAGTATGATATTTTTAATTCTTCTCGGAAAATACCTGGAAAGGGAATAGCTAGATCAAATGGGACCTCTAATCATAGATTTTTGAGGAACGTCCACACTCATTACCACAATGGTTGTGCCAGTCTACACTCCCACCAATAGGGGGCAGGGTTCCTTTTTCCCACAGCCCCCATAGCATTTGTTGTTGGTTGATTTCTTGATGATAGCCATTCTTTCTGGGGTGAGATGGAATCTCAGTGTTGTTTTAATTTGCATCTCTCAAATTATCAGTCATGTTGAACATTTTTTCATATATTTATTTGGCATTTGTATTTCTTCATCTGAGAAGTGTATATTCATCTCAGATTCCCATTTTTGGATTGAGTCTTTGAATTTGGGGGGTCTGATTTTTTTCAATTCTTTTTGTATTCTAGATGTAAGTGTTTTATCAAAAGGACAATTCAACAAATGTTTTCCCATGCTGTGGGTTGTCTTTTCACTCTGTTGGTGATTTCTTTGGCTGTACAAAACTTTTTAATAAAATGAGATCCCAGCTGTTGATTCTTTGAAGTATTTCCCTTGCGGTCTGTTTTGTTTATGAACTCTCTGCCTACCCCATGTCTTCAAGATTTCTGCCTACTTTCTCTTCTAGTAGGTTTAGTGTTTTTGTTTTACTATTTAGATTTTTGATCCATTTTGACTTTAGTTTATTGCATAATGATAAACACGGGTCTAGTTTTAGTCTTGTAGAGAGCCGGTTTTTCCAGCACCATTTCTGAAAGAGGCTAACTTTCTTCCACTGAATACGTTTGGCCCCTTTGTCAAAGATAAGGTGGCTGAGTGTGTTTATAATTGTTTCTGCATCTTCTAATCTGTTCCACTGGTCCACAGAACTAATATAGTGAAAATGGACCTAGTCCCCAAATTGTTACAGATTTAATGCAATCCCAATCAGAATACCATTGGCATACCCCACAGAACTAGAGAAAGTATTTCTAAAATTCATCTGGAACCAGAAAAGACCTAGAATAGCAAAGACAATACTGGGCAACAAAGGCAAGGCAAGAGGCATCACTATCCTTGACTTGAAATTATACTACAAAACTACTTTGATAAAATCAGCATGGTGCTTAATCTTAGTAGTAGCAGCTCAATAAATATTAACACAATCAAATCACTAACACCTGAAGTCTTTTATCTTACTGAATAATATTAAGTTGCTTCAAATTTGATAGTTCTTGCAACTAAAATGAGAATTTGTATACCTAGATTTTTATAATAAAAAATAAACACACAGTTAATGTTACCCTTTATAGTAATGAATAAAAAACTAAGCCATTGTCTTAGAGAAAGAGAATGAAAGAAAGAAAAAGAATGAAGAAATGTTTTTGGGGGAATTTGATGACCTTCATTTTGGCTTCTTTTGTTGCTATGTTTAAGAAACTGACTTTTAATTGATATGCAAATCCATGGAGATTAAGATTTTGGATTCCAGCTCTCCAAATAATTATATTTTAAGTGAACAAGTTAGATGGGTTAAGGGTGTTTAGTTTTGAGTTAAAACCTGAACTATTAAAACATCTGAGGGTCAGATATAAACTAGATATCTCGGTTCCTTTAAAAGCAAAACCAATGCCTGACTGTAAAGCAAATTAAGAAAGCAGAAAATAACTCTGATTTATATCAACCATGTGTGGCTACCATCACCAGTTTGTTAGTCAGTTCATTGTAATTGGATTTCTGAATTATTTTTTTCATCCTACATTATTGCCATCTTTAAATGGAACGTGGTCATTTTTCAGCTTCACGCATTGATAAGTAAGTATACAACTCCCCCTGTTTTTCACGTGTGTCTAATTTTTGCCACTCTGATGAAAAATATGTGACAAAACAGAAGCCAAGATATTGTGTTTTACTTCCTTTGTGGAAAGAAGCTTCAGCAGGAGGTACAGTGCAATATCTAATACTCCTAAGCAGAAGCAGTTCATTTAAGCCTGCAAATCTTCCTGCAGTGTGCTAGGCTGGGCACTCCCTAGGCACTGAGGGAGAAGCAAAGCAAAAGTTGAGGCTTCTTCCCTCAAAATGCTTACACTCTAGGATGACCAAAACATGACTGCATACATATAGGGTGTATTGGATTTCTTTGGCTGTGTAACAAACTATCACGAATTGAGTGGCTTGAAATGACACCTTTTTATTATCTCACCGTTTGTGTAACACAGAAATTGAGCATGACGTACATGGTTTTTCTGCTCAATCTCACAAGCCTGAACTTAAGGTGTCAACTAGGCTTATTGTCATCTGAAAGTTGTCTACGGTGTAAATCCTCATCCAGTTCCCTCCGATTGGTGGCAAATAAATTTTGTCATGGCTGCAGAAATCAGGGAAATTTCTTTCTTCCAAACCAGCAATAGAAAGAGTATCTCTGCTTTTTCAGATGTCTAACTTCAGGGATGACCTTGATCTTCCTTTAAAAGCCATTTTTGACTGGGATAGGCCCACCCAGGATAATTTCTCCTCTGATTAAGCCAAAGAGAACTCACATGGGCTCTAATTACATTGGAAAATTCCTTTTGTCTTTGAGATATTCTGCTGGTTAGAAATAAATTGTAGGTTCTGACCACCCTCCAGGAGGGGGATTACACACATGTGTGACTTATCTAGTATTACAGTAGGATGTGTTTGCCACAACACCAAACACTAAATATAAGTAATAGCAATAAAAATTCTTTGGTGTAAACAACAAATCTAAGCGGAAATCGGGAATTGAGGAAACAGAATAAAAGTATGGCCCCTGTATGTGGGTGACATGTATTTAGTAAAAATTTACAATGCATTTACTACATACCAGGCCCTGTGTTAAGCTTTGAAACTAAAGTAAATGCTGAATGCCAGGTACTTTAGGTAACTCTTGAAGACATTAAGTACCCAACTCTAACAGACTTCAGAATGCTATTAGACACTCTTTTCTGGGAAAGATTTACTAAAGAAGCACATGATAATAAATAGCCTTACTTATACCCATGAATTACTTATATTTTGCTATGGAGGTACAATGCACACATATACACATGTGCATGTACATTTACACAAGCACACCTACAAAACAGTGTAAATGGAGTTGACTGAATATAACAATTCCCAAGTATATCCCTTGACACAGAATTTTGATTACTTTATTCTAGTCTCTTTATTTACTGTGTATGGAAAGTGGAAAATTATAATAATGACTGAGCATGGTGTCACACGCCTGTAATGGCAGCACTCGAGAGACTGAGGCAGAAGGATCATTGTGAGTTCAAGGCCACCCTGAGCTACAGAGTGAGCTCAAGTCCAGCATGCACTACATAACGAGACTCTGGCTCACAAAACCAAAAAATTGTAATGGTGAAACTCAGGGTTTAGAAATCTCAGTATTAAATCTATTCAGATAATTCACATGGTAAGCAAAGCAGTATCTCAGTTCAGTCAGTGCATCTTTCTATCACTTAATTTGGTTTTAATTATTTTTCTACTCACTATATAGTTGAATCTGGATACCAGCTTGATCACATACATAGAACAAAGTTTACTATTCCCACTTTAGAGAAGGATTACTTGTTCAGATTTGGATAAGCAGGCCAGTAGAAAACAAAGGACACATTGGAGATTTGTCACTATATATCAAGACTTCTCTACATAATGCTTCTACATTAACAATAAAGTTGTGGGGTAGAGGGAAAAGAAAATGTAGAAAACAAAGGTATGTACCCTCATTCATTCTGTAACACAATGTAAGATTTCCCCGTTTGGTATGAGTTAGGTGAGACCTTTTATCCTCTCATTAATATTTAAGGTGCAAATCAAGGAGGATCATATATTTAGAGAATTTATATTCAAAACTTTATGAAAATAAATGTTGTTGATCCTAAAAAGTGTCCACAGATGCATGTAAAGTGACAACTTCCAATAAATGAGTTCTCTGGGCCCCATTAGTTGGTTGATGTGCTGGAAGTGCAAACAAGCTCCCCATTTCCGCAATAATTTTAATAATGTGAATGTTTACTCGCTGGGAATGAGACTGAAATCACCAATTCATTTCATATAGGCCATTGTACAAGTGATAGTTAGGAAATGGAATTTCAGGACATTGATGATTGCTTGTTCAAATCTAGTTTGGAATGTTTTCTGCTCATCTAATTTCCCCCAGATTTTGTGTTCTTTCTATCATTTAAGCTACTTTCAAACAAATATTTGGTTAACTTTTTGTTTTTTAGCCTTGGTGTCTGCATCTATGTTTTATGTAGTATACCTAAAAGACTGCTTGGTTGTCTGAAGTTACTCCATCTTGTCTGTGGAAGAGTGTGTGCGGCCCTGAGATCAATGGGCATTTGCTCCATATGGGTATCTCACAGGTTAATTGCAAAGTTCCCTTTAGGAGTCTACTGGAATGTTTTGTTTTCTGCAAGTGAAACTCAAACAAAACAAACAACAATGACAAAAGCAGTGTTGCTTATGACTGAAGATAAAGGGCCCCAAACCAAACTACTTTGGGGGCTCGATGATAAGAAAAACGGAATTTAGGACTCCAGAGTCTTTTAATAGCTAATATGTAATTTTACCTGTCTTTATTTATTTCCAAGTCACCTTACAGACACATTAATGATACATCAACCTTCCTATCCAAACGTTTCAGTACTCGTTATCCAAATATTTCTTTATAAGATTAAATTTTTCTAATATCTCTTTGTTAATATGTTATAGCATAGGCATTGGCCTCCTCTCATTCACACCCTAAATATGTTACACTGGATATCTATGTCTTTGAATATTAGTCGCCAGGTTTGTTGCCAGCCGTGTGATGGCAAGGGAGTCACATAACCGCTCTAGGCCTTAACTTTCTAGTTTATTTCCCAGGGCTCTTCTGACAAAACAAAAGATAGTGGATATAGAGAAACTTAATAGAAAAATGGAATGCAATGGATGGACAGAGTAATTATTAACAGTGTTAATAAATGCCGGTAGTTTGGGTGAGAATGCTGTTTAAATTCATCATGTAGTAAAACTTTTTGGTAAATGATTGCTATCTAGCATGAATATGAAGATTCTTAATTTGAAACAGTTTCCTTTGAACTTAAATGTTTTCTAAGGAGGTTCTGATGTTTTCCAGTTAAAAGATGTAAATCAGGAGTCACGTTTCACAAAGATTTCAAATATATACTTTTTACATAAAGCCTGGCATCTAATTAGAGTCTGTTCTGTAACCAGTAGGGTACAAAATGAGGAAGAGATATTAATTCGCTCTGGTTGTAATGCTACTATATACTCACTCATATTTTCAGAACAAACTATCTTAATATGTATGATGTTTTCAAAACTCCAGTGCCATGTACACCAAGTCATTTGAGTTATTCTTTATTCAAATTATTTTTCACTCCAATAAAAGTATTGTGGGCCTAAAAGCACTCCAGAAGTAACTCAGGGCAGCCATGATGGCTTAAAAGTGTGACTATTTTATTAGTCATGGGAGTGATAAAATATGCAATGAATAAGGAGAGGAAAAAATGTATCCCTAAAGAAATGTCCAGGTAATTTTTTACCACCTGAGTTCTCTGTTCAAGCAAAGGTTAAGAAATCAGCATAATATTCTTGTTGAATTCTGGGCCTAGTAACATCAGGCTTTCAGTAGTCAAGCAGAAAATCAGCTCAGCCTTTGTCTTCCTACTGTCATTCAAAGCATCTCTCCTTCTCTTTCCCTTGCCTGGATCCATGGGAGTCTCACCACATCAAGGAACATTATCTGTCATTGTGATACATTTATGATGCAGGTGTCCAAATTTTTCTTTTTCCACTGGCTTATTTCATGCAATGTTGTGAAGTAAATTTACACTTCCTATGGAGAGAGCAGCTTATAAATAAAATAATGCCTCAGATACGCATATGCATTCCTCAATGTTAGTGTCCAATGGTTTTGTTTTGAATTGTGGGAGCACTGACTATTAATAAAGCTAAAGAATATGGCAACTACCCGATTTCCTCTCCATGTCTGTTCAATATGCAAAAATAATTCTTCTCCATTCTGTTTTTCCCACCTTCTCCTCCAGTGTCTCATCTATCCTCATTATAGTGTTAAGAATTGGTATAATTTCATTAACTAGAGGTTATGTAAATTAATATAGGTTTCTTTTGATGGCCTAGATAATGTGAATAAGAGTCACTTCGTCGCTGAAAACTAATTTGTAATGACAGACAATGTCATTTGTGTCAGTGAAATCTTTTTATGCCAGCTTTAGCAACCCTTGTCTTACTGGTTTTCTAGTCTTATCATTATGTTCAATTATGAACACATTTTTTGAGAGAAATTGAAGGGAGGAGCTGTTCAGTATTCGAAATAAGCTGCAATTTCTTTTCAGAAACCTCCCATACTCAGGGGCAACACAGGTTGACTCCACTCTCACATATTTAGAACGGTATCTACAGTCATGGTATAGTCATGCCAATTAAGGAGTCAATGGAGAATTAAAGGGACAGTGTTAAAGAGCTTTTGTCTGATATATATTCAATGGAATATAAACCAGAGTTGTTATCATACCTTGTGTGCATTCTCAGTCCAATAATAAGACCAGTGGTAAGTCTGTGAGATGAATTTGTAAGTGCTCATGAGTTATCTGCTGTGTTATGTGCTCTTCCAGAAGCAAAGTGATAATTTTGACATTTCCTATGTTAACTTTCTGTGCTTTAAGCTGTCAGTGCAATACAAATACAGAGAAGAGATATGTAGCGCGGCCTGTAGTATTTATGGATATGTGCAGAGGAAGGAGACACTGCAGCTAGAGGAAAAGCTAAAATTCAGAGAGTTTTAGGGAAGAAAATATTCTACTTAGGATGACATAATTAAGGGCTCAGAATTTATTGGGTAGAAAAGAAGGAATGGTTTGAGGATTTAAGCATTATATGACATGGAAAAGTGATGCTGTTTGTGATATGGAATGTGACTAGAAGAGGGTGCGGTTTTATCATTTAGAAGGTTATTGCAGCAAGCTACGCCTATGAGTCCATCATACAAAAGGCTAAGTCGTTTTGTGTACATCCATGTTTTAGATGCTTTCTCTCATTGCTGAGACGAAATACCTGATACCCAAAATTAGAGGAGGAAACATTTATTTCAGCTCACAGTGTAAGAGGTTTCAGTCCATAATGGGCTGGCTCCACGGAACAGAGGAATGGCACAGGGCCATCATAGAGGAGCAGTAGTCTGTGGCAAGCAGAAGGCAGTGAATGCATCCAAGGGCAAGCAACAAGTGACAACCAGCTTCTTTCTGCCCCTTATGTTACACCCTTATCCTTAGGATGGGCGAGACTCACACCCAGGGTGCCCTTAACCCTACCCAGAACTATACCACATCAATCAGTGGACTAATTTACTGATCACATACCCTTGATTCCCAGCATCACCACTAGATCTGACAACCTCTGAAAAGCCCCACCTATGATCACATGAGGCTTCTGGGGGCAGATCTAGACACAAGCCATAACAATCTGTGACTGAAATTTGGTAGTTTTTTAAAAAACTAACTGATTAGAAATATTGTAAAACCCAGTTTGGATGAAGTGGGCTGTTTTTCCCCAAATCAGCTCATTATTACAGAAGCACTCTGTACTAACTACATCTAGAAAAAAGTCAGTTGACCTTGTTTCATTGCTTATAGGCAAACGAACGTGTAGATTACCTAAAAATGTGGCTTTTCATGTGAAAGTTTCACTACTGTGTCAATGGAACCTTTTAAGAGCAGTATAGAAGCCGGCAGAAGGTTCTAAGGTGTGTCAGAATTACTTGATGCTGGAAAACAGACGTGTTATCACTCACAGCAAAATAAATCCTTAGGCAAAGTGACAGAAATCACATAGTATGTTTCACTAAATTAGTTTCACTGGTTTAGACTAATTAATAAATTAACAATTAGAGAATGGATAAGGAAAAAGTGACCAAAAGGCACTGTTGATACATCGTGTTTAAAAAATCTGAACTGAGGAAGGAGGCTATTGGTAGGAAATAGACTTTTCCGAAGAGAAGGAGCTTGTAGTACTTTTTTCAAAATATTAGAATCAGGTTCACCTTTAAGGAGACATCACAGATATTTATGAAATATGTATTTCTCAGATCTGAATGTTGTTTTAAACTTATTTTTCCTGAAAAACCCAAACTACTGTATCCTTAGTCATACCAAAGTTGATAAAATATTTTTGATTCTTACAGTCCACCTAAATATACCCGTCTTTCTTGATGATGAAGTACTGATACTAGATAGTTACAGTGGTGATGTTAGGAATGCTAAATAAATTATTTGGTTGCGCCAGCTTGTAGCAAGGGAGCTCACTGGCTCATGCCATTGATTCTAGGGTAAGTGCAACAACAGGAAGCAAGAAAATCTCTGGGAAAAGAGCTATTTCTTTGTGGCAGTTCTTGTGCAAAAATCACATACTGCCACCATTGATTTTTCTTCAGTTGCCAGTTTCTAGCTGTACCAGTAATATAGCATCCCGAAAGACTGGAAGCAGGAGTACCATTGAACAGGCTGCTGGCACAGCCCAGGGAAGGGTTGACAGGAGCCTGAATTACTGTAGGGGCCGAAGAGATTGCAAAAGATGTATGGATGGAAGAGACGTGACAAATTTTCAAGTACAGCTAACTGGTACGATGGAGTGCTAAGAGTAAGAAGAGGGAGGGTTAGAACCACTCCAAGGTTCTGCTCTTAGGAATTGGGAGTGCAGGTGCTGTTAAATTAAATTGAGCATTTGAGAGGCCGACAAGTTTGTGATGGGGAACGATGTTTTATTTTGCACATGTTGTCATTCTGATGTACAAGGAACGACTGTCGTGACTATGAAATTGAGATTTAGGAAAGTGATTGTGTTTATGGATGTATATTTGGAAGTGAAAAACTCTTTACTAGTATATGTTGGTGGTATACAATGATTACATTCGTCGGGGTACTTGGTACATATACATAACAAATCTTCACGCTGCTCCCTTCTCTTTTCCACTCTTCCTCCTCCTTGCATTGCTTAGTCTCCTCTTTTGGAAAAGATCTATTTCCCTGGTTCTTACTATTTTTTAATTTTGCTCCTTTATGTATATTTTGGGTTTTTCGTTTAAGAGAAACCATGTAATACTGAACCCCGTGTCTCTGATTTATTTCACTTAATACGATGGCTTTAAAGCGCATCAGCTTTTCTACAGATTCCACAGATTTGTCCTTTGTAAAAGAGTCGTACTTCATTGTGTGCAAAGACTATCTGTTGATGGACATATAGGCTGCGTCCAAGATTTAGGTGTTATGAGATATGCTGCTAGAAGCATAAATATGAACATATCACTGTAAGATGATGTCTTTGAAAGTGGTAGATACTTAGTAGGGGAATGGCTGTGTTGAATGGAATTTATATTTTTAGGTTTACAAAGAATATTTCTACTGATTTCCACAGTGGTTGCACTAGTTTAAACTCTCACCAACAATGTAAACAGGTTCCTTTTCCCCCGTCAACCTTGGTAGCATTTGTTATTATTTGACTTTTTTATGATAGCCATTTTTTTTCTGTAGGAAGAGGAAACCTCAGTGATGTTTTAGTCTGCATTTTTCTACTGACCAACTATGCTGAACATTCTTACACTTATTTGGTGGCCACTTGTATTTCATCTTCTCAGAAAGGTGTATAGATTTCAACTGCTTTTTGATTGGATCTTTTCACTGTGTGGTCTATATTTTTTTAGTTATTTTTATATTCTAGATATTAGTCCTCTGTCCAAGGAGTAGCTGGCAATTTTTTTCTCATTCTGTAGATTCTCTCTTTACTCTGCTGGTGTTTCTTTTGTTGTACAGAAGCTTTTTAATTTCATATAATCCCATTTTTTTCTTTCTTATTGCTATTTCTTCACATTATTTTGTTAGTTGGGTCCTTGCCTGCTTTTGGAATCAGGGTAAAGTTTGCTTCCAGGAATGGCTTTGGAAGAATCTTTTCCTATTAAAGAGTTTGAGGACTATTAGCATTATATCTTCCCTAAAGTTCTTGTAGAATTCCGTAGTGGATCTATCAAGTCCTGAACTTTTCTTAATTGGTAGATTATTTTTATTACTTTCTCCATTTCATTGCCTGTTATTGGATAATTCAGGGTTTTTATATCTTCTTGGTTCAGTTTTGGTAATTCATATGTATCCAGGAATCTATCCATTTATTTGGATTCTCCAATTTATTGGAGTACAAGTTCTCAAAGTAGTTATGCACTAGTCATCTTCTGAAGTTTGGTGGCATCCGTTGTGATTTAGCCTTTTTCACTCCTAATTGTATTGGTCTGAGTCTTTTCATTCCCACCTGTTTTAGTAAGAGTGCGGAAGGGTTTGCCTCTTTTGTTTGTAACCAGATCTTTGATTCATTGTTTCTTTGCATTTTTTTAGTCTCAATTTCATTAATTGCTGCTTTGATCTTTATAATTTCCTTCCTTGTATTAGTTTGACTTTGGGTTGTTCTTTTCTTAGGATCTTGAGGTGCATCATTAGGTTCTTTATTTAAGTTCACTCTATTTTTTTGTTTTAAAAGTAAAAGTCTTTTTTTAATTTTAAAAGTAAAAGCACTCTATTTTTCTGATGTGGGTATTCACAGGTATAAACTTCCCTTTTAGGATGGCTTTCACTGTTTCTCATAGCTTTGGGTATGTTGTACTGGCATTATCATTTGATTCTAGGAACTGTCGAATTTCTTTGATTTCTTCTGTGACCCATTGATTATTCAAGACTGTACTGTTTAATCTCCATATATTTGCATAATTTCTGCAGTTTCACCATAAATTTTTAGTTTCATTGCACTATGATCTTGTAATATGCATGGGATAGTTTTTATTCTTTTGCATTTATTTAAGCATGATTCAAAGCACTACATGTGGTCCATTTTGGCAAAAGTTTCATGTGCTGCTAAGGAGAGTGTGTATTCTGTTATTACCTGAAAAACTCTGTACATCTCTATTAAATCCATTTTTTTGAAGGTGTGATTCAACACTGATATTCCTTTGCTGATTCTTTTGTGTGGTTGTTGTGATAGTGGGGTAACAAAGTCCCCCACAACAATTGTATTTAGGTTGATGTGATCCTTTCTCTCCAGGAGTGTTTGAAAGGGGACAGTTCAACAGAAAGCCAAAACAATGCAAATTTTCATGATTAATTGAAACCATGACAGCGAGTACAACTGCTCGTGGAGGGCAATTGTAAACAAAACAAAATGCACTGAGAAAAATCTCAAGGTGCTGACAGAGAAAGTGTAGCCAAGGACAGAGTTAGAGAAGGGAAAGGGAAAGTGGTAGAATGATAACAGAGCAATGTAATGTTTTGCAATCTGAAGAAAGACAATGAACAGGTATGTTGGTTGTTGGCACCTACAGATATTGTAGAAAAATTAAAGAAGCCGAAATTGAAAATGCATCACTTGGATTTGGCACATTTGTGAACTTCAACGAAAACTTGTAACGTAGTTGAAAAAGCATATATCATATTACTATGAGTTACTGAGGATGCAGAAGTAGGAAATATATTCTGCAGCATATATCATCATTGTGAAGAGCAATACTGGTAAAAAAAATCAAAAATTACCTTAGGTTTATGTGTTTTAATTTTGGCATGGCACAAATGCTTCATTTGGTGGCATCCCTAGTCCATGTGCCCATCTATCATGAATTCAGTGTAGCACTGTGACATTATGTCAACAATCATTGTTTTATTCATCGTTGAAATAGTGTACTACATATTCATTGTAGCACTATTTATAGTAGTCAAGACATAGAGACAGCCTAAATGGACCTCCTGGGATGAATGGGACAAAGGAAAGGTGGTGTATACAGAGAGTACAATACTATTTTTTTATTTTAAAAAAATATAAGTACAAAAACATATTGACAAACAGACACCAATTAGCATAAAAAAGTACAATCACAACTAATCTATAGACAAGGTGATATGGTCTCAACAGTGGTTATTGCTTTATCCATTGATATCTTCGAAGTGTAAATATATAAACCCAGTACAATATTATTAAACCTTTACAAGGGAGAGAATTCCTTTTTCTTTCATACCAAGCATTGAATCCATGGCCTTCATACAGAAGTACATGTCAAGCCCCTTTTTATTTTTTATTTTGAGATAGGGGCTCTCTAAGTTGCTAAGTTCCCTGGTCTGGCCTCAAACTTGGAATCCTCTTCCCATAGTGCTGGTGATCAGAGATGTGAAGCACCATACCTGGCAGAAATTCTGTTAATTGTGAGAACACGAATGAAATTGGAAGATAGTACTCTGAGTGAAATAACCCAGACACAGAGGTACAAAACCACGTATTCTTATGTGTGCGTGGAATCTAAAACAATCGATGTCATAGAATTAGCGAGTAGAATGTTGGTTACTACAGGACACGGAGGGCTGAGGTAAGTTGAAAGGTTGTACTCAAACAGTATAATGCATCAGTTAGATGGAGGAATAAGTTTGTTTTTTTATATATTGTACAACACGGTGATTATAGCTAATAATTGCATGCAGCGTGCTTCAATATTGCTGAGAAGGTACATTTTAAATATTTCACAAAAACTGTTACATATTTGAGATGATGTATATTTTGATTTAAATGCATTTAATCACATTTATTCAAAATTTATAACACCATTTTGTATCCCATATACAGTACATACATGGATCTGTAATGAGTCAGTATACAGTAAAAAGATGGACGCAGCAGAGGTAAAGTTAGGAAAGTTCTGCCTTTTCTGGGCCCCTCTGGGTCTCATAGTACTTGATAAATACTAGGCACTGAAAGCTTATTAATGAAATTCTGTGAAAATCTCTATTTTAACGTATTGATTGCCCCAGAAAAAAAACCAAGTGAGCAAAACCCTTTTCCTTGGCTAGGGCTGTACATGGGTACCATGGCTTTGGGGAAAGAAGATGACAGTTTAATTCCTCAGTGCCAGTGTTGGATGCTTGTTGTGAAATGTCCCATATCTGTGTTATCTCGCTTTAAAGCAATTTTATTTGCCAGTAATGATAACTATATTAATAAATGTTCTTAATCAGAGTTTCACATATGAAATTTACTTGGTATTACCTCATCTAATTGGCTTATCAACCAGATTTATGCTCTTGCACCAAATCTACTTAAACTGGGTACTGTAGCTACATGCTAGCTTGCAGATTTTAAATATTTGTAGTGCTTAAATATCATACTAGTGATTTTTTTGCATATTTCTCTATCATGTTAAGGGTTTTACAAGGAAAAGCTTCGTGAAAGACCTGTTAAAACATTAAAAGTGATGGAAGAGACAAAGAAAATGCCATAGGTTCTTTAGAAGTCTATTAACAGATTATTACTCTGGTTTCTCTTCAGATTGCATAAGTATTTGGCCTTATTAACAGTTTGAATGATTATTTCTCTGACAATGGTATGCAAAGAACTAATGGTCAGATAGAGTTGATGGCCACAGTAATATAGTTTAATAAGGGCTTTTCTAACTCTTAACTTTAAATGATAAACTTACATCAAGGCACTTTTAGAACAAGTTGGAATGTAAATAAATTTTATTATCTACGACGGTTTTTGCTACAAGTTGAAAAAAGTCAAAATACCTAAAATAAGGCTGGGCGTGGTGCAATCTGAGGATCGTTGTGAGCCTGAGACCAGCCTGCGCCACAAAGTGGGCTCAAAGCCAACCTCAACTGCATAGCGAGACCTTGTCTCAAAAAGACAAAAAACAATAGCTGGAACAGTAAACAAATATACTATCTTTCCTAATAATAACTCCTAAGACAGAATTATTTCACTGTCTCAAAGCATAATTTTATTTCTTGCTCCTCCATCTGTAATATTTGGAATTGTTTGTTCCTTATAGTACCAATATGTTGCAAAGCTCCTAGCATAACATCTAACAACACTGGAGAAAAGGACAGAAAAAAAAAAGATCCATTTGTATCTTTTGATTCTTTAAATGTTCAGGAGTCTTTTTCATCCCTTTACTCCAAGAAGTCTTTCCCTTACATCTCGTTGTCCAAAATTTCATCATGTGGATCTACCTCATACAGTCATTTCCAAAAGAGCAAGGAATTACCATAATCTGTTTACAATGAAGAAAAGTAACACTGTACAACTGGGTGTGGGGCTGCAGCTTTAGTTTCAGCTGGGAATACACTTTCTCTTATTTAACAACATTATTGAGATACAATTCACATACAGTAAAACTCACCCATTTAAAGTATATGGCAGGCTTTTGGCCTGTTCACAGTTGTACATCCATGAACATAATTAATTATGGAACAATTTCATTACACATACAGGAAATCCTTTACCTATTAAACAGTCCCTCTTCATTCTCCTTTCTCTCGGCCCATGGCATATGGTAATACACTTTCTGCCTCTGGATTTTCTTTTACTAGATGTTCCATATGGATGGGGTTCTATAATATGTGGCTTTGATGAATGGATTCTGCCCCTTAGAATAATTTTTCAAACTTCATACACATTGTATTGGGTGTTAGCACTTCATTCTTTTCTGTCATTCTATAATAATCCAGTCTAATTAAAACATATTTTGTTAGTACATTTACCAGTTGATGGACTTGTATGTTGTTTCTATCTATTGGCTATTCTAAAAATGCTGCTGTGAACATGTTTGTGAAAGTATGTGTATAAAAATGTTTTTAATTCTCTTGGGAGTATACCAAGCATGAGATACTTGGGTCTTATTGCAACTCTATGCTTAACATTTTTGAACGACTAACAAACTATTTTCCATAATGCTAGGATGATTTTTTTACATTCACATCAGAAATTTAGCAGCATTCCTTTCCATTTTATTCAAATCTTCTATTACGGATGTTATTATCCTTCTTATTACAGCTACCCTAGTGGGGGTCGGTGGTATCTTAGTATTATGGTTTATAGATTTTTTAAAATCAAAATGGATAAGTGCAGGACCTGAAACAGTCTAAGATGCTTTTAATAACTAGGGTGGGGAGATTTGGCTCTTACATGCTAATAAAGTGCCTGCTCACAAGTATATAAAAAATTCTTGTTTAAACTAAATTGATGGCTTTATTCATATTGCTTTAACATTATTTTTGATTTATTTATTGAATTCTCTGAACTCAGGTATTCAAAAATATTTAGTAAACTAAGCACATCCAAATATAATCAATTCTACAATTAAAATATAACTTCAAATGCACTTGAGCCGATCTATTACTTATCCTGGTAGATGATATGGATGGCATAATGGACAACTGGTGTCCTAACATCAATTATCAAATGATCTCACCCATTTATCCAAGTCTTTGGAGTTGGACTTGATGAAAAATGGTAGAATAAACTTTTTAGAAACATAATCATGAGCATGAGAAGACTTACTCAAAAGATGGGGTGGTTGTGTAAGTCCAAAGGACAAAACAAAATTCAGCCAGTCAGCCAAAACCCAAGAGTCCACGCCTTCTCCCTCATGTTGTACAACCATATACCCGTAGCGCTATTGTGTGGGTGGCCCTGACCACTTGGAGGCTATTGTTCCAAACTTCTGTTAGAACTCATCTCAGTTTTCTGCTTGTTATTTGTGTACCTTTCCACACCTGAAATCTTGACACTTAGTGTGCTCATAGACTGTTGCTGCTTCTGATCTCCTACATGTTTTGTACTATTGGAAGCTGACTCTAAGCCTCCTTATTTAAACAAACACAATATTTATTTGGGTTTAGACACTTCTGTTTCCCTTTTGTACCACCATTTCCTCTCGCTTCATTGTTAATATAACGTCATACCTTGAGATAACCTAGAGCCATAACAAGATTTTATTTTCTAAGTAGAAGGGAACTTAGAAATAATTGTATTCTCATTTTCTAGCTGTAGAAGTTGCTTTCAAGCCTGTAACCTCCAGTTGCTCCTAGCACATCAGTCACTAACTTCCGTTTGTACTCACGTCCACACATACACAGAGTATCCTGGTTCCTTAACACCATCTACGCATCAATGTAAATTATTTGCCTAGTAGCACTATTTTAGTTTTTACTGGCTCTTAGGAACCTATTAAATAAGAATTTCTAGGGGTAAAACCCAAACACTGATACTTTCCAAGCTCTCAAGTGTAGTTAAAATGTGCGCCTAGTGCTGAGAACCTTTGGGCTACTCTAATTTCCAAAAACTTTACTTTAAAAGTATGGCTGTTTGTGTCATGCATTGATATTCTTGGGTACAACCTAAAATTTTCTTGTTGATACCATTTGGAGAACCATGATACTTTGTCATTGCTCAAAAATATTTTTATGTCTCTCAGACCTCTCTAACTCAGAAGGTACATGATTAACTGTTATTTTGCATGATTTTTGCAAATGTATTTATTATCTATGTAAGGTAAGAACACATATAAAAATATTTCTTCATGAACTTGATGTTTCTATTTTCATTTTGAGGATATCTGTCTTAGAAAATTAAATAGCTACATATTTGTGTGATATATACACTATATACTATATACTTGAATTTTAGTAATGCTGAAACAGATTAAATATCTCTCCCTTTTTTATTTAATCAGCTAGTGAGTTTGTTTAAATGATGACACTTTTCCAATTATTTAGTGAGATGATTGGTCTAATATCTGTTCAAATGAAGTTTTTTTGGAGAACATTTTGTTACATAAATTGCACCCTAATTAAATTCTCAGTAACATACACTACATTTTTATAGCTTGGGGTTAAACTCCTTTGACATTAAGAATGAACTGTAAACATGACAATTAGTGTTGAATTCATAATATATGTATTTGGAAATTGAAGTGTGTTAGTTTGCTCCCAACAAATAGATTTGTTGGAAGTCAGCAATTCTTGAAAATTGCTCCCAGAGAAACCAATCATCATCAGGCTTTATTACATGCTCTGATGCAAAGTACTGCCCCCCCAAAATAACCCTAAAAATATAGTGTCAGTTGATGTGGGCAGAAAAATGCATGCAATGTATGTCTGTCTACATGTAGCATTATAATGAAAGCTTTTATAGCAAAAGTGCTGACATTTATATTTTCAAGCTATGTTGCTGTCTTGGTAACTTTTCTCTTGCTGCTGAGACAAAATACCCAACACCCAAAGTTAAAGGGAGAAAAGTTTATTTAGTTCACAGTTTAAGGTTTCAGTCCACAATTGGCAGGCCACAGGCAGGGTGGGTTGGCAGAGGGTCACTGGTTCATAGCGATGGAAGACCATAAGAGAGAGAGAGACAGAGAGAGCGAGAGAGCGAGAGAGCGAGAGAGCGAGAGAGAGAGAGAGAGAGAGAGAGACCCTTTTTCTGTGTCACATTAAGTCCAATCTACCAGGATTAGGACAGTGTCAATGCAATCAGTGGAGTGATCCAGCGGTCACCCACCCTTAATCCCAGCACCTTTAATTTCAGCATTGCACTACGTACAAATCACCCCTATGACTGCACGAGGCTTTGGGCAGACATCAGTAGCATATTGAGAATAATTACTCTAAAAATTTAGTTATACAGAAGTAGAAAACCATTCCAAAACTTCTAATATTCCACAAGCTGCCTCTGTGAACATGTATGACTAAAACTATTAAATAATGGACTGAAACCTTAAACAAACTGGGAGCTAAATCATTCTTTGAACATTTTCTCAAATGATTAAATAAAAATGATCAGCTAGATTGGGCACTGGGTGTACAGTAGGATCAGCTAGAAAGATGTTTCAAAGTTATGATAGTCAGTCTCTACTTTCACGGGGAATAATGTATGTGGTCTGGGGTGGGGCTCAGGCATCAATATTTAAGTCCCCCAAGTGATTCAATTGTGCAAACCAAGTTGAGAGTTACTGAGATGTACTATCTGTCTTATGAGGGTAGCTATCATTCTGTATTTTGTTTATTGCTATATTCCTTGTGTCCAGGCAGGGGTTGGCATATTGTAATTTTGCAACTATTGGTTCCACACAAAGTTACCAACTGTAGAGTCGATGGATAATTGAACATTTAGACTTGGTTGTGCAGGCATTCAAATAGCAACTTGCTAAATGTTTATAGCATTCCAAGGCCTTTGGTTGGTCACAAAGACTATCATCTCACATAAGCCCCCATTAGAAAGATTTTTAAATAATGGTAGGTTGTGTCTGTCTCTTGACTAAAATGTACATGTCCAAACCAAAAAATACACAGCCATGAACTGGAGATCTATGTGATCTATACAGACTACTAATTTCTCATTTTCTTTTTGTGTAGTCTCCTTGAAGCTCCTAACTCTACTCGATCCAGCTATTCCCCTCTTAGGCATCTTCGCCAAAGAGGTAGACGTCGTATTACAATGGTACATGCATATCTGTGTTTATAGAAGCACACTTCATAATAGG
>PVLD010028214.1:0-19705 GCA_004027595.1 Dinomys branickii
CCCTACTATCTTATCTATAATTTGGTGTTTCCTTTAATGTTTTTGTGTTAACTAATGTGAAGATAACTATGTAATACAACATCCAGTTCTAATTCCCTACTATATTCTGTATAACTTTGTATTTTCTGTATTGTTTATGGCTTTTCTGGTTCATATGTCTCCATTCTTTTGTCTTTAAAATAAAATTTAAAAAAAAAAAGGCAACGGGAGAGCTGCTGAGCAGCGTTTTGTAAGCACCAAACGAAAACAAATCATTACCTTCAGTGTAAGATCAACAGGCACCTTCAGGGGAGATAAGATCCAAGCCCTCATGTTTCATTTTCCAATGAACCATTTGGTGGTCTGGATTCCCCAGATCACGGCTTTGCATCACTGCAGGTGGAAGTCTAGAAACCCCCAGCTAGGGCTGAGATCCCAATAACCCAAGAAGTGACAGGAACCTGCACTTCCGAAATGCTTGTCTCTACTTTCTGAGTGTTTAATTAGTTGATTCTCACCTCTTCAGTGGCACAAAGGCAGCTGGCTAATGCTCACTTCAGCACTGAACTTTCCATGGGAGTCTGGTGGAGAGGGTAAGCATCGGACTGAACAATTTTAAGCTCGATAAAGTCATGATTTCCCTCTCAACGTTTGATGATTCCACTATGGTTTCCAATTTATTCAGACTTGCTAAAGAACTGCACAAGTACTTGCTATGGCATTATTTTGCACCCTCCTCTTAAAAATTACCAACTTTTCATCATTTTAAGTACCTCTTCAAAGACAGAAATGATTAAAGGATATTCTTAGCTTACAGGTCCCTGGTTTTCTCTTTTTCTTGAGTTTTTTTTCTGTCTTCTTTTAATTCTGTATCCACTTCTGCTTCTCTGTCTTCCTGTCTCCACTCGGTCTCTCTGAGAGAGAATAGACAGGTCTGTACAGGAGTCAGTACTTGGAGGCCTGGGTCTACTCCCTGATCTGCCAACAGCATCTCCAGGCAAGTTGCTTCAACTTTCTAAACCTTGGAGGGCTGGGGATATAGCTCAGTGTAATAAGTGCCCACTTGGCAAGTACAAGGTCCTGAGTTCAATCCCCAGTACGGCAAAAAAAAAAAAAAAACACCCCCAAAAAACCCAAAAAACTTTCTAAACCTTGGTTGTCCTGACTACAATGGATGTGAAATTACTTACTGACTGGGTGGCACAATGATGTCATGAAAAGCAAGGACCAAAAGATGTAGCATCTTGTGATAAAAAAAACGTAGTATCTTCCATGGATCCTGTCCATCTAAAATGAACTTTATAGCTCCAAGCAGATTCTTAAAACTCGATCTATCTGAAGTGTCTAACTGGATAGGATGATGATAATACTAAGCTTGGAAAGTTGGGGAAAAGGAGTAGTAACTTTTTAGGGAGCATTATAGCTTTGTGCTCAGGCTGGCTGGGGTTTAGTTCTTACTTGTTCATTATGAGCTGTGTGGTGCTGAGGCAGTTTCTCAGTAATTATTGTTAGTATTCTTTGTGCCTGTATCAAGTGCCAGACATTATTCTGACCTTTATTTGAAATATCTCAATGATATTTTCTAATGAGGACATGTACACCATTTTATCCAGTTTATGTACCAGTAATTTGAGCTTTGAGAAAGTCAGATGATTGCTCAAGGTCACAATGCTAAGTCATGACAGCAGGGATGCATGGCCAGCAATTTTGATACCAGAGCCTCTGTTTTGGCATGGCAAGTCTACACACAGAATTTTCGCATAATAAGTTCTACTAGTTACAGGATTATTATGAGGACTAAGTGATACGCTACCCATCAATAGCATATGTCCTGTACAATACGAGCCTGCAGTAAATGTCAGCATGCATGTATATACCACTTTAATCATTCTTGGAAGATGCCAGTTAAAATAGGCTTAGATATGTGAAGAAGTAATTTGAAACCTTTACATGCTAAGCAAGACACTGCCATGATGACAGTGTCTGACACCCTCTTAGGTCTCGATCAGACCCTGGCTGACTCATTTTCCCCAGGCTGTCAGCTCCAGTGGAAGGTCCCATACCACTTTCCGCAGTGAGGACAAATGGATCGTCAGCACTCTGACCTCTGTATTAATTAAATGTGAGAACACATCTGTGAAAACACTTCCACCTCCTCCATCGTTTCTTTTCAACTTTGCTCTTCCATCACACCTTGTACCTACACTACTCAGAGCAACCTACATGTGGGATTCTTTTTTTTTCTGAGTGATGAAACACAGATCAGTTATTGAAGTTGCTTCTCATGTTCTAAAAGGAAGAAATAGTTATCTTCAGAAACAAGAGGAGAAAAGTAAGTCAAGGGGTTCTGGATAATTTGTACAAAGGTCACAAATATGGTGGCAACTTTTGCTGACTTAGAAAATATTTATTGAGTCCTTACTGAGCACTAGGCATTGGAAAAACAAAGTCAGGTTTGTCCTGCTTCTATAGGAAGGGAAAGAGCAGGGCTTCCTGTTTATTGTTTGCCTTCTTTGGACTTGGCACTAGCACAAGGGATTTATATTTAATTTTTACAGTAACCCTCTTGAGAAATATATTATAATTCCATTTTGAAGACCAGGTGATTGCAATTTAGAAAATCCAAGGAGTCTGCCCAAGGATCATGCTGGGAAGTAGAGAAACTGGAACTGATCCTGCCACAACTTTGCCCCACTGCTACTTAGAGAAGCTCATGTCTAGTGGAGACACATCTAAGTCCTTACTGTAGAGAATGATAAGTTTCTAGAATTTCACTTCTGCAGTACATGTAAGGTCAGTAGTTAGAGCTTTCCAGCAACTGTGATTTGATCCTCCATTTCCAGCTGTACAGAGGAAGAGGGTGGTTTAAGTTTTCTGCTACCTGTGTTATCTAAATTCCTATTTTTAACTCAACTGCTAAAAGCTCAGGAACCTTAAAGCACTGGGGTTGGAGGTGGATCCTCCTTGAAGACTGTCATGGGTAGCAACACCTGGCAGACCTGGTCTTTTTCACACAATGTGGGACAGGCTTCCCACCTGTTCTCTTTTTATTAGTACATATTTGCAGTATATAATGCTTACACTCTATGTGGGGTTGGGGCACATACATCACCGTGGAACCCCAATTATAGAAACACATAATTGGTGCATCCCAACATCCCGAGCCTTCTCCCTTCACTCCCTGAACAAATCAGAGTTCAAAACAGAGCTTCAAGGACGTAACTTTTTTGTATGTGTTAACTTCTTTAATCCTTCTAGTAGGCTTATTGGGTAGGCATAATTTATTCTAACAATGAGAAAATTGAGGCCTGGGAAGGTTGCATAACAGTCACATGACCATTAATTGTCAGAGCCGATAACTTTTAAGATGGCAAGCCTCAGTGACACGGGGCTTGATGGGGCTGGGTGACTGTATTTTCCTGGAGGTGTCAAAGTACTAATTGCCCTACATAGCTGCTTTGAGAGGGGGACATGTTTTATTTGGGGTAATAGGCAAATCAGCCATGAAGGGTGTGTGTGTGCATATGCGTATGCATCCCCAGGCCTGTGTGTGTGCACGTGCGCATGTGATGGGACAAGAGACAGAACTTTGTGTGAATCACTTGGTAAGACTTCCATTTCTACCCAGTCACATCAGAATGTCTTGCTGTGCTTCTGCTAGCAGATGAAGTTGTGGGCTAAGGAAAAGATTTCCTCTCTTGCCTCAAATCTGGTAGATTTAGAACCATGACTTGGGAAGGATTCTGAGGTTATCACTGGTTTTAGCAGAAAAGAGAGCCACAATCTGTTAATAACATTTGCATGTACAAGGAGGTTAAGGTGATGTTCTTGAGTTATCTGACACCCACAGACTGATTTCTTACCTGGCTCTTTTCCTCCTGTTTAATCCTCCATTACATAGGGGCAGGCCTATCCTTATGCCAAGTGGTGCCCCAGCACGGGCAGAACCTCCACCACTTCACCTGGGAATGGACTCAGTATGAGCATGACACAAAATGGAGACATGGGAACATGGGAGAGGGGACTTACAATAGAAGTGTTTGATATTTTGTCCTGCCTTTTTCATAGTTCAAGTAGAGTACAGATGTTTTCATGTTTCTGTCTCTTAGCTCTTCACTACCTAGCTCTGAAGTCCTTCCCTGTAGCCTGGTTTGTCTCCTGTCTTGCTGGGAGTCACGGTAGTAAAGATAGCAGCTATGCTGCTCTTGATTCAGTCTTCTCTCAGTCCTCTCGGTTCAGTCTGAGTAGACTGTAAGAGAGCAATGGTCTTCCCTGAGGTCTCTTTCTAGAAGCTGAGACTCCCGTATTTCAGGCTGGAACGCAAATGACTTTACCTTGAAAAGGCCTTCCTCAGCCTCTTTCAGATGTTGCCTTTCCAGTCATTCTCACTGGATAGACTTTAGTTTCTTATTTATTTATTAACTTGGTAGAGGTAACTCTTGTCTTTAATTTTATTGTTCATGAATGTATCTCCCACATTTGTGAGAAGTAAAAGAAGAAGACTGATGCCAGTGCTCTATGCCTGTCTCCTCTGAGGTGAACAGAAGCCACCACCCTCATGCACCTGGTGGCTTTTGATCAGTTGGCACATGGGAAACAAACTTCTCTCCAGATAACCTGGATTTCTGAAGATTCTTGGAGCACAAATCTCTTTTTGTCCTGGAAAATTTTCTCCCCCAGTGCACCCCATCCACCCTTCTGCCTGCTTCCTATCAGATCTGTCACAGGTGAAAGTAACAGAGCCTGGAACTTTCTATTTGGTGAGCAAAGTGTAGCTCTTCATTCCAACAGCCGCTCTGATGCAAACCTAGGAGTTACATGCAGACAAGAAAGGACTTGTGCCCAATGTTCTCCTCACTGACCTTCTTAATATACTCCTTCACCCACAATCTCCCCACATCTGAGTCCAAACCTTCAGTGTTTCCTTATTGCTAAGAGACCAAACGTCTAAGGTCTTTAAAGTAAGCATGTAAAGCCTTTTTGCATAATCTGGCTTTTGTTCTTTTGACCCAAATCAGGCGTGGACCTTGGTATGCTTCCTGGAAGTCCTTGCACATGTCTTTTCCTCGTCGTGGTCCATACACAGGTGTCACCAGTTGGGTCATCTTCCTTATTGCCTTTATTTTTGGAGTGGGTGACTGTCCTAAGGGTCCCTGGCACCTTGTACCTTCCCCCATTCTTGCACATTATTTTGAAATATACTGTTTATATGCATTATCCTAAATCATAAGCCTCCTGAGAGCAAGTACTATTTCCAGTTTATATGTGTATCTTTATGTACCAGAATATGTAGCCTAAATTAAAAAAACACGAAGAGAACCACTACCTAATTTTCACAAATGAGAAAACAAAACTCAGGGTGTTTATGTCTTGCCTGAACTCATATAGCAAGTTGCCAAGAGAAATTAAGACTTGAATATCAGTCTCTTACACTTAAATTAGAGACCACACACTCGAATGTCACCACGGGTTGGTTAGCATATGCGTAAAATGCAGCTGGAAGCTGGGAGAACTGTCTTATCTAGGAGAAGGCGCCTAATAGTTCCAGCAGAAAACCATCAGGTGGACATGCAAGTCCATCTCCAGCGGGCATTCAAGTCCTGAGGAAAGTGGAAAATCTGATTTATGTGTGACATCTTGTGAAATTTTTAATCCTGCCAACTAGTTCTAATTAAAAATACCACATGGCCAAGCACATCCCCTCTCTGAGCCAGAGGAAGCCTTGGCCTGCCAAGTGGTGACCTGTGCTTTTTATCTCCCCACAACTGCCCTGGACACAGTATCATGCGTCAAGTGACTGAGACTTGCAGAGTGAGAAACAAGTTCCAATTGCCTTTGTGGCTGAATTATTTAAAGCCACTGATATTGGGCTGATCTTGAAGCCTTCAAGGTGAGTGGGATGAATACCCTGGAGTTTCACATGGATGCTTTGAAGTTGTGTCAACTCTAAATGACACTTTTCTTGGTCATTAAAAATGACCAAGAACTTTAGTGATGGTCTATAAATGGGCTCTGCTGTGGATAAATGCAAATCAATACAAATTATGAAAAGGGCCCTATGATGGATTGGCTGGCTGTCAGGAAAGATGAAATACTAAAGAACTGTTGCAAGGGGGATGGGCAGTGATCTCTGTATGCCAGGTGGTTTGGAGGTGGAAGGTAATTAACCACCTAACAGCTGTATACACAGACAGGGTCGGGGGTAGCAGTTGGTGTTCAGCTTTAGAAGAAGAGATCAGCTCTGCCTTAATGTAGGCCTCAAGAGTCAAGCAATGGAAATTTTGTCCACATTCACTTGGATATTCATTTGTTATGACAAGATGAGCTGGTATTGACTTGGAGGTCCTAATGTAAGGTATTAGCACGTTATTAACAGGCTGCTGCATGCTGTGTCTAAATGCAGGGGATGAAAGGATTGCTGTCCTTTCAAATATCGAGGAAATGGTGTCATTTAGACGTACAGTGGTTACTGTCAGGTTATTATAACTACAAGCAAATTGGAGTTTGGGGAGTAAAGGGGAATAGCATAAGAACCACTAGAGGTTCATATCTTAATTCTGATACTTATCTGACTTAAATCTTCAGGTATACTGTGTAACCCATTTCCAGTCTGAGACTTCTCGTCTGTAAAACGGGGCAATGACTTTCTGCTCAGGTTGGTTGGAAGATGAGATGTGTAAATTTACCTTGCATAGGACCTGGCACAAACTGATGATGAATGCATGTACATTTCCTCCCACCGCTAAATTCCTGCAGCACTTAATCTGAGCCACTTTTAAGATGTGGTTATCTTTCTATTTGAATTTTGGAGTTCTTCTATCTATGCATTTCCTTTGTTAGCAATGTATTATTTTGGAGCTAGCTTTTCTTTCACCTAATATTTTACTTTTGTATGTTCTACAGAGCCTGTCCATCATGGGTACCTGTCTTAGTTACTTTTTGTTACTGGTATAAAAAACCCACAAGTTATGGAAGAAAGTTTATGTCACCTCACAATTCATAGAAGTTAGTTTCAGTTCATACTCACCTGGTTCCAAGGCAGGGTGGAATGACAGAGGGGCGTGGCAGATGAAAAACAATCTATGGCAGGGTAGGCAGAAGGCAGGGAACAATGAGCCTCCCTTTTTCTTTTTATTTCGTCCAGCCTACAGGCTTACTGGTTAGTGCTACCCACACTCAGAGTGGGCCTTCTTAACATCCACAACCAGAACCATGCTAAGCGAATCAGCGGATTAATCTAGCTATCACACTCATAATCCAGTTTCACATACTCATAATCCACCCACTTTCCCAAAGCCCCCCTTATTGAGCATGGAAGGCTTTGTGGGGGACATCTAAATGTAAATCATAACAGCGCTTCATCAGTATTTATGGTATTAATATATCCATAGCTTAAGGTCACAGGTACTATACTAGTCAGCATCTTCCTGCCTGCATTAGTGCCAGGAAGTTTCTGGGTCACTACATGACTCAGGATGGGCTGGTGGACCGGCTGGTCCTCGTACCTTCTGTCTTCCTTGACCTTTACCTGTTCCTCAGATGGACAGATAGCTACTGAGCATGGAAACAGAAGCTATAATTCGATGGCTGAAAGAAGCAGGGGCAACCTAGGGCAGTGATGGTGAAGTGTTAGAGCTTTCAGTGACAGCAGCTGGCTGCGGCTCACATGGCGTCCGCTTGTCACCACGGTCCTAGGGACTTTCTTGAGTAAGTCACTTTTGAGCTAGGCCATGGAAGACCAAGGAGGTTTTTCTAGGTAGAAAATGGGAAAAGGCTTTTTAGGCAAGAGAAACAGTCTGCAAAAGCACAGAGGTGTGGAAATAGAGGATGTGCAGCCACAGGAAGAAGGCATTTTGCATTTGTTGTGCCAGGAGCTTTGTATCTGTCATCATACTTGACTCTCTCACTCATCTTACTTAGGAAACGTCCTTCTATTTTAAGGAGAGAAAAAAAGGGTGCCAAAATTTCATTTATTTACTAAGACTACACAGTGCAAAAGCAGCTAGACTGAACCCAGGCTGGACTCTGATGTTCTCACCCCAATGGTGTATGGTGTGAGGCAGGGAGCTCTTGGCAATTTTCCAACCTACTATTTCTAATTTAAATACTGAAAGCAAATGCAAGTGAGGGCTTCTCTGGAAATGTACTCTTTTTCAGCTTGGAAAATTTCTCATTGATTTGAAAGGTGATCTTTATATATCCAAAAAGGAGTGAGATCAGGTATGTGAAGAAAGAGATGTATCTTACACAGGGCTTGTTTCATTTTGCAGTTTAGCCAAATTAACTGAGCCATTTCCATATGTGAATTTAAGACAACTTGCTGAAATCTATACTATCTGATTCAGGGTGTTTTCTGTAAAGCATTTATTTTATCAGGAACATTTCACTGCACCACAGCACAGAATAATTGCCCTGGTGGTCACAGAATAATTGCCCTGGTGATGCCTTAGGAAACTGGGGTGGAGATTAGCACTGGAGCTGAAGACAGGCTTTTCCATAGGCTGGGTTAGTCCAGGTACATGGAGTCTCCTGAAAGAGGGTCTCTCAGGACTAATTTAGAAAGTCTCCTTCTATCTGATGCCCTGATCTTTTAGATGCAGTGGGCCCATGAATTCTGACAGCAAGCTGAGCTGTCACACCATCTTTCTCCTATGTTAAGTGCAATCTTTAGTGTGACTTTATCAAATTGGATATAGACATTTCATTCAATAAGGCATGTGAATGGATAGATACTAGTCAAATTGTACAAAGTCAACAGAGCAGCCATACTGCTCAGGAGAGCAGACTTTGGGGTCAAATAACCTAGTCTTAGAATCCTTTTTCTTTCAGCTAGTGTGTGATAGGAGGAGAGAATTTCAACCACTGCACAACCCTTAGCCTCACTAACCAAAATTAGAGGTAATTGTACCTTTTCCCTTGTGTGTGTGTGTGTGTGTGTGTGTGTGTGAGAGAGAGAGAGAGAGAGAGAGAGAGAGAGAATGACATAAATAACATTGTAAAGTTCCTGCTGATCATATACCCCTCCTTTCCCCAATCTGTTGTGGAGGAAAAGTAAGGTAAAGTTAACTGATCAGTAATTAAAGTGTTATTGTAAATCAATACAAAGACATGCTTTATGTGACTAAAACTTATGTGTTTTGAGATTCATCAAAGAAACTTCAAGCAGATATTAAGCCTGCAGCCACTGTCTTAAGCTAAGAAGATGCTAGACACCCAAAGGGGCAGTACATTTTGGCTGCTGAGGGGAATTTGGCGGAAAAGGTCAAGAGTAGTTCTGATTCATCTTCTAACCATTGAAGGAAGAGTCAAGTTGCTGGCTTTTAATGCTGTTTACACATTTAGGTGCTTTTTTTTTTTCCCTAGATGAAATGTTGAAATTGCATCTATGAATAGTTATGCAATCATGTCACTGAATCACAGAATTACAGAGAACTCAAGGGTATCTTTTATTATGCCAGGTGCATTTTGTTCTACCTCTTACACATCATAGCAATCCCAGGATAATTCTGGAAATGGGTTTGATGCTTGGCGGAGAGACCCAAAGACACGCATTTCCACAAGTTGTGGACAGTTCAGGTGCGAGGTTCCTTCTGCTAGACAGTGCTGAGGAAGAAAAGTGGCACTAGAGACAAGGGAAACCTGCAAAAATTCCCATGAAAATGTTGGCTTTCCACTACATTTAGAATAGGTGTTTAAGATAATATAATGATGATAAGCATCAAGGAACTCACAGGTGACCTCTTGGCTGATTGGTTTCTAGCCACACTGTAATTCCTGCATAGTCACTATGGCATCCAGCCAATATGGCGCTGGTGGTCATGTGTTGTGCTGGGCCAGTATGGCGCCAAGCCAATATGGCACTGGCCACTAGAGGTCAAAGCCAATATGGCGTTGGGCACTAGAGGTTATATGCTAAGCGCCACCCTTCTTCCTCTGAGTCAAATTATGACTTCCTACATCCCTTTTTGTAATTTCCTGTTTCCTTTTCCCACACTCCTGCCCAATCCTGGTCGGCTATGTCAGGTGGTCTGCCTCTTAATCCCTACCTCCTGCTTGGGCCTATTTAGCCCCTGACCCTGTGACATGCCCTTGGAAGTTCCACGTCTCTCTTCTCTTCCCTAGTGTAGTCTTCTCCATGCCCACAATAAAGGCATGTTATTCTGCTTTACTTCTCTGTGCTGGAAAAACCTATCATTGGCCACATAAGTGCTTAATATAATGGTTAGACATGGGGGTTTAGGAGTTTACACTGATGTTATGGTTGATACATTGTGTCAACTTGGGGAGTCTAGAGGTTTGGCTGAGTGACTCAGCAGGTAGCCAGGGTGCTTACTTTGTACACATCCTGAGCCTGTGGAAGAGGAGGGCCTGGAGATTGTGTGATAGCTACACCCCCCCTGGGTGGGGGTAGGCTGTTTGCAATGTAAGGGAGGGAAAGAGGCTGCTTTGCTGCCATTCCTCCCTTTTGCTGTTTTGTATTTGCTGTGCTCTGCTGCCATGAACGTTTGCCCTCTGCAGTGTACCACTCAGCCTCTGAGTGAGCCAAGTATGGACTGAAACTCCCACAAACTATAAGCTAAATAAACCTTTCCTAAATTTTGGGCGTTGGGTATTTTGTATCAACAATGAAAGAAAAGTAACCAAGACAACTGGAATTCATAATTTGGCTCTGAAACCACGGACAAGTTGCTCAACCTCTCTGAGCCAGTGTTCTCCTGCATAAGGTGAGACTGATGCTAGTGCTTGCTTCATCAGGCTGTGATAAAGGTGAAATAAAAAAAGAATATGAAGCTCTCAGCTTGGAGTTTGGTCCATGATAATCATTCAACAAATGGTAGCTTCTATCTCCCACCACTGCTGATATGCCAAGGAAACACAATGAGAGCATACGACTGATGTCATGTCTCCTCTAAGCTATGTAGGCCAGAGTGGACTCAGCCAATGCATCAGTGGGCTCTCCCAGCACTCAGTGCCGTGTCCTAGTTGGGGTCCTAAATAAGCTCCTCTGTTACCTGACTTGCCACCCCACCCCCAGAACATTTTGTGATGATGCCTCCTTTCTGAGGTCACCAGTGGTCCCCAAGACCAAGTCTACAGAGTTAAGGTTTCATGCTGATGTAACTGTTATGCAGTAGCCTTTGAATTTTGGCAGAATGCTCTTTAATATGTGAGATGGTCTCTGTAGTTCTACACTTTAATAGGGATGGTGATTTCACTTATCAGGACCTGGTCCTGATGCATACACTTTTTACTAAGATTGAAACTACACCCGCAGACCCACAGATAGGGCATATGGCCACCTTTTCCAGGCAGTCCAATCCACAGTGCATATACCTGAAATGAAGTCCAGCACCCACACTGGAGCTGGATGTCAGAAATGGCTTTTCCTTGTGTCAGGATAAGGCAGGACCACCAGGCTGCTAGGACACTTTAACAGTCCATTTTTTCTTGTAAGACTGAGCAGTACTTGCCTTGAGAGAAACCACTGACTTTCTCTTCTGGCTAAGATTCCTTCTTGGCTTCTTCTCAGTTCTTCTCAGTAAAGCTCAGCATAAAGCCTTTCACTTAAGGAAAAGGAAGCTCTGTGTGTAACCCTCCTCTGAACTGCGAAGTTAACCTCTGGAGGGACAAAGGCAATCTCCAAACAGGACTCAGAGAGGCTTTTGATGACACATAGCATTGTGGAAAAGATAAAGTGTTTGAATGAGGCAGATCAAGATTTGAATTCCTCTTGCATTTTATAATAACTCTGTAAAATGCACTTTCCTTTCTTTATACATAAAATAGGATTATAGTATTACAATTGTTTTCAAGAGGCTGAGTAATTCTAATTAAAAGCTGCCATTCTCTGAGTGCCTGTCCTGTGTCAGCTACGACAATAGGTGCCATCAGTGAGCATGGCATAATCAACCCCATTTCCAAATGAGGAAACAGAGGTCAGAGAAGCAAAAAGAATTCACCTGTGTAAAAACAGGTCATTAAGCCTACTGCACATCTGAATAGTTTAGGGAAGTTGTCTCTTTAAACCTGGGTTTCCTTACATGCAAATAAGGAAGCTCACATCTACTTCTGAAGATCAGGAGAACTGCATGAAATAATACAAAGCACCAAGAAGTGTTTGGTACACAGTGAGTGCAACACTAGGGGTTTATTCTTTCTCTTTTTTACTACTGCTCTGTTGAAGGGATCTGCTTATGGTGCGAGTGGAGGGGGTGCTTGGCTGCAGCCTTGGGCATGAACCCTGGTGCAGCCAGGAACGTGGTGATCCACCTTTTCAGGAATCAGTTTCCTCGTCACTGAAATAGCTGTTAGGGAGCTTGTTCTGCCTTCTCAATGATGTGTTCTAGTTTTAGCATCCTAGAAACAACAGACCTTCTTGAAAGAAAAGCCGTGAGTCTGCTAGGAGGTCTTCAGATCCCACGGTACAGATTTGCTTCTCCTGATTCTATCAGCCAGGTTTCAGGTGTGCAAACTGGACATCACTCCATTACGCCATTAATCACAGCTCCAGATCAACTCAGGGATCTGCTGTCTAGGTGTCTCCATTAATCAGCCTGGTCTTCTGTCTGATTCAGAGCAAAATTTTGATTATACCAAATTTCTAGCACAGCATCTTCTATTATTCTCTTGTACTGATTTCCTTCCCTCAAAGACACACATGTCACATCTTCTTGTTTTGTATGTTCTAGTCTCGTACTGTGAGTCAGCAAGTAGATGGTTATAGAAGAACCAAGAGCTGGTTTATGAAGATTGGTGAAAATGCCCATATTATTATTATTATTATTTCTGTAACCACTGTCATTGTTTGGTTTGGGAATCCTAGGCAAGTCACAGCATCCTCAGGCCCCCACATCCATGCCAGGAAAATGGGGACAAGAACACCTTTCTCTTAAGGCTATTTAGGAGACTACAGTAATGCAGTGCATCTACCTTGTCCTTAAACTATTTTTATACATGAGGATTTAAAAAAAATTTCTCAGAACCTCAGTTTCCTAACCTGGAAATGCAATTAAGGCAGGGAAGGTGCCTAATAGTAGCTGGCACAAGGCAGGCGCTCAGAGTGACAGCTTTTAACTATCAGTACTGACTCTCACGATAACATTCAAAGTTGAAATACTATTATCAGTCCAATGTACACATAAGAGAAGGAAAGCACATCATAAATGTTATTTATTAGGTTAGTACTTATCACTACAATTATTATTTTTTTAATGTATGGGAACGAATCTGAGATAGTTTACACACACTTTCTGTTCCTTTTCTTCAAGAACTTAATTAAACGTAAGTATTAAGCATGGCTATTGATGATAAACAATTCAATGAAGCCAAGGGGAAAGCAGCGGAGAGCTCACTTTCGTGGGGCGCTGTCAGACTGCACCCCGGGATCGCCTTTAGGTGGCGCTACCTTTAGGGACTCTGGGATGCTCACTGCCCAGTTCTTATCAGTGTGGCTTTTTGGCTTCTTTTATTAAAAAAAAAGGTAGTATGCGACAAGCCTGCTGGGGCAAGAAATAGTTTTGCGCTAATGAGTTTGTGCTTCACTGATGCTTTCCCATTAAAATCATGTTAACTGTGACCCCCTTGTTAATCATCCCCAAATCAGTTTATTAATTAACTCATTTTGGGAAATCGCAATTTAGTCAGAGCTCTCCAGCTCATTAGCATGTTACCAGGACAGAGAAAATAGATGTCACTGAAATCCCTCCTTGCAGGTCCAGCTCACTGGGGCGCTGACTCTCCTTTAGTCCTGCTGGCCCGTTCATTTGTTCATTCACTGACAAAAAGTTATTGGCAGTGTCCTAGGTGCCTGACTCTGTGCTTGGTTCGGAGACAAAGGATAGGTCAGCCTCTGCCTCAAGACCATCGGAAGGCTGAGGGGTGAGACTGCTAAGCTGGACAGGAAATGACAGGGAGAGGAAAATGCAGGGCCTGGTTTGGTTCTATGGCCTTTTAGGCCCTTTAGTCTTACATCAGGCTTTGTCCTAGGAGCAGCAATTGCCTTTCACAGCCACTTCAAGTCAGTGAGAACTGGACTAATGCACTGTGTAGGGAGGGCTGAGAATTTCCAGTCCAAGCTCCAGTTCTGTGGCGATGACGTTATAGATGACTGCGATGGCCAGGCACCGTCTTACCAACTGTACGTGTAATAACTCCTTTAGTTAATAGCAGTGATTTAATAACATACGTAATTATATTAATTAATGGGTCAGTAACTCATTTGATTTTCACTATAGTCAAAGAAGGTAGGTCCTAATGGTATCTCTGTTTACAAATGAGGAAAGTGAGGCACATTACAGATTTGAACACAGTTTAGCTCCAAAACTGATCAGGAAATGAAACCCAGTACAGGAAGTGACCTGCCTCCAGTCACAGAGACAGTAGCAGGAAGAGAGCTCAGGCCTCTTTAGCTGCCAAATCAGCACTCTTTCACCTGTGCTCCTGGAGTCTGTTTTCAGAAACTCCCGCGTCCAGGGGGTAGGGCTCCAGTTCAGGGGTGGAGTACTTCTCTAGTGATCATGAGGTCCTGAGTCTGATGCCTAGCACCCAGCACTGAAAAAATAAAATAGAGAGCAGAAGTTTCCACCCCTGGGTCAGGCCACGGTCTCCTGAAGGTTTCTCATAAAATATACAGAGTCAGTGCCTCTTGTGGGGAGGATCTAGATCACAGCTGGATCCTGTATCTTCAGTGTGTAGCCCATACTGTGCACACAGGTGGCGTTTGTGGATTGGGTAGAGGAATGTATAATGTTTAGGGTTGAGCCACTTGGTAACTCAAAGATCTCCTTTTAGAGAAGTTACACTTGCTCTGTGATCTTGGGTAACTAGGAACCTTTCCTTAAGATGCAAAATAAATCTGAAAGTAACTCCCGAGGGGCGTTGTGACATTAAATGGAATGAGACGGAGAGGGTCCTATGACAAGAAATCATGATGCCAAGGTTAGCACCAGTCCCCTCCTTATTAGCTTTGCCATTTCTGAGTGTCAGGTCTGTCCTCACTGGTTTGAGGGCAGCTGGGGGCCAGTCAGCCAGAGAGGAGATGCTGGCCTTCCCTTTTGCTCACTGGGCACTCACAGGGTGTACACTCACTAAATGAGTGAGTTCACATAAAGAACTTTAGAACAATGCTTGACTCGTTGTTCACATTGCAGAGTTCACCTTGCATAGTCTTCCTCCTTGCCCTCAGAAATTTTATCTTACTGTTATATTTTAGCTGTCTTTGGAATCAAACCCAGGGCTATATACAGGGTAGGGAAATGCTTTATCACTGAGCTACATCTCCAGCCCAGAAACTTTCTTGTTTTGATCTCTTTGTGCATTACAAAATGAGCTGGTGCTGGGAATCTGTGTCAGGGAGGGGTCACTTATACCCTTCAGCTGCCCTTTGTGCATTAGATATACCCATAGCAGTGTCTTTCCCCATCTGCTTGGGTTGACTTATCTGTACAAAAATCAAATTACCAAGGGGGAAATATATGGCATTCAGAGAATTCAGTCAAGTAATGGATCCTTTCTCTCTGAGCTAGTTTTGTTTTATTTTGTCAGTCCTGGAGATCAAACTCAGGTTCTTATACATTCTCCACATTCTAGACAAAACTTTGAACCACATTCTCAGTCCTTTATGTATGTTTTTGATTTTGAGACATGATCTCGATAAGTCATTCAAGCTGCCCTTGAACTTACATCCCTGCCTCAGCCTCTTGCTAGCTGGGATTACAGGCATGCACAGCTGTAATCAGATTCTAAATTAGTATTCTCATTTTAAAAAATTAGCCAGAAATGAATGTATTTATTTTTTAGAAGCTGAATGAGTGAGTTCATGTAAAAAACTTTAGAACAAAATCTTACACATAAAAGGTCAATTATTATTGTCATTATTCTAAGTTACATGCTCCTACTGTATGCGTGATAACTTCCACCGTCAATCAGGAGGAAAAGCTCCTGGTCAAGTAGCTGTAGAGCAGACTTTGAGCTTTTTCACACTCTACTTTTGGCCTGTGGGCTGCACTGTATCTGGCCTTTGTGTATCTGGGCAAGGCAGTTGTGTGCATGGGGAGGTCAGGGATGGCTGTCACCCTGAGGACTTTGTGCCAATGGAGGTGCATGAAAGAAGAGGAAAGCTTCATCTTGGTCTGGGCTGTGAAACTAAGATTTACAGAGTACTTTTATGACCTAGAGGCAGAATCCATGCAAATACAAGTGAATAAGTAATAAATAGTTTGGAGAGCAGTTTTTTTTTGTTTTGTTTTGTTTTTTTTGGCGGTACTGGGGATCGAACTCAGGACCCTGCGCTTGCTAGGCAGGCGCTTATTCCACTGAGCTATATCCCCAGCCCCAATAAGTAATAAATAAATAACATGGGATACCTCACATGGTTTAACTTTGCTCTGGGAGCCTGGGGATATTCCTTACAGGACAGGCAGGGAATGCTCAGCCTGCGCAGCTCGTAAACATGGTCTGAAGACCAGATGAAGCCGCTGGTTCTAAGAAGGAGATACAGTTTCTGGTCTGAATTCTACAGCAGTGACTTCCAAGGTTTCTTAAGGAGGAGGAGTTTTTCAATAAGTCGTACTCAACCCAGAAGACCAATAAGTAGAACAACTGAAAGAGGGAAATGGGAGAAAAGAGTCTTCTTGCTCAACATTTTTCCTGTCCCAAATCAATCCAAACTTCCTTGCGAGGGGCCACCAAATTCCTTAGCTACCAAGACTCCTGGACCATTCTCCTGTGATGCAAGGCCCCAAAGTGTGCAAGCTGAAAAGCTAGGAATAGCAGGGAGCAGTGCCAGCTACCGAGGGATCCTCTTCAGACTTTTGTAAAGGAGACTTGGAGCAATCATTTAACTAGGGAGCTGTTTCTGTTATATTTTAATACTCCTGAATATTAGTAAGAAGAACCTCTTCAACAAGATGGATAGGGAGCTGAAAGGGACCTCCTCCAAAGTCCAAGAGACAGAAAGAGGGAGGTAGTGATGAAAAAGTAATTAAGATACATTGTGTACCTGTAACAATGATAAATGTAATCATTATGTACTGAAAATGTGTATGAATAAAAATAAAAATGTAAAAATTTTTCCCAATTCTCTTCACTCTTCTAATGATGAAATTGAGATACAGAGAGCAAAAATGGCTTTCCATGCTTCCTAATCTACCTCTGTTCCATCCCAGAAATGATTTAAGTAGTAATGTGGACATGAAAGTAGAAACTGCATTCTTTGAGCACCTGGCGTTTGTTCATACCTTGTACAAGGCACTATGATCCCTCAATTATTATTGCACGATAACTTCCACCAGCAGAAGTTCCAGCCAACAGAATGTAGGTCAAATTTACATCTCTTTCAGGCTTGACTATAAAAGTCCCCATGTAACCCTTTTGTTCTTTCCTTCCCTGAGACAGTGGCTCAGAGGTCATCCATTTCAGATACGTAACTATAGGGCAGAGGAAAAATACTCTTCCCACATCAGCCTGATTATAGACAGGTACATAATACAACTAGTCACTGAGGGATTTTTTTACTCCAGGGAAGTCTGACTTATTCTGACCAGTGTGGGTAGATTCCACTGTGATCCCATTGAAGTCAAGAACTGTTGGGCTGGGGATATAGCCCAGTGGCACAGCGCCTGCCTGGCAAGCACAAGGTCCCAAGTTTGATAACTGGTGCAAAAAACAAAAAAAGAACTGCTGAGGTTGAAGAGCTAATAAATAGGCAGAACTATCATTCAAATCCAGGTGGTCATCATGGCTTATATTCCTACCATACCATGGGGTAGAGGGAGAGAGGAGTAAGACAGAGAAAGAGCAGAGCAAGACCTAACAATGTAACTTTGGACAGGTTTCTCTGCTTTTCTGGGTCCTATTTGCTGGCCTAGGAAAGGCAAACCAAGCACTTTCCACTCCTCCTGCCCATCATCTTTGGAGAGTAATGAAGTTGTTGAGCGACGTTGAGGAAAACAGCATTAGATTAGAATCATGAGTTAGGTCTGGGGTCTGCTGCTTACATTTGCTTGAGGATTCTTGGGCATGTCTCCTTTCCTTTGTGGGTTCTTCACAATCCGTGCCAGCAGGGGCAGCATCAGATGACACAGAGGGCTGTTGTGAGGGTCCAATGGCAGGACACAGGGATTTGTAAACTAGAGTTGCATGCAGTGGGGAGGGAGGACTATGCTGGTATCTTTTCAGGAGCTGCAGAACACTCTGACCCAGTGCCTTGTTAACATGAGTAAATCATTCCTTTTGGATCATCCTGCTACTAAGGAACCGAGAGGCAAAAGTGGGTGAGAAACAGGTCATATGGATTTTCCCAGGGATGGATCAGCAGAATGATAGAGACTTAGCTTCACTCAGAAAATGTCAAGGGAGGGGGTGGACAAAAGGAGGATGAATCACTTAGTGTACATGACATACATGTGTTGAAATATCACCTGACTTCTTTATATGTAAAATTAACTTATGTTAATCAAAGATAAAGTAGAATATCAATGAAGAAAATCATGGACTCTTCCATCTCCCTTCTTTTTTCCTATTTCTTTTAAATATTGCTTTTCATTCTGGCCTTTCCTGCCACTCCTTCTAGCTTATCTCCATCAGCCCCTTGTTGCCTACTCTATTTTTTTCTTAGCACCGGCTGTGCACTATCTGATAATACCGTGTGCAGACCCTACACAATAGGAGCAGCCTGGGAGCAGGCACTTGTCTGATTTATTTGTGGTAGCAACCTTACTTTCAGATCAGTGTTTCACATCCTGTGTTTGTTGAATAAGTCACATGAAACATTGATTCATTGTGCAAATGGTTACTGTCCCACTCTTGTGAAGTGCATCCAGAGAGAGAATTCCCAAAAGAGCAGAGCATGATGGTCCCTGCAGGATCAGGGGCTCCAAAAACTTTGTTTGTAAGAGGGGAAATAGGGACTAGAGAGATATAGCACTTGAAAAAGAGGAGAAAAATACACACCTTATCAATGGCATTTGCCATCTCAGGCTCTTCTGAACTCTCTTTCCCCAGTGCAGTCACATACACTCTGGTCCACAGTTCTGGTGCACCACAGGCTTGCTCTGCATGGGCCGGGTCCATGGGCACATTCTGTGTCCCCAGCATCCAGCAAAGAGGTGTCATAAATGGATGCTATGTTAGTCTTACTGAGACAGTGGGTGGAACTGAAAATTCCCTCTTTTTTCAGGGTCTCCTTGCTCTGATTCCTAAACTTTCACTCTCTGTTTCCAATTTCATTGTCTCCCACCTGCACCTGCCAGAGGTATAATCATCCTAAACCCCCCCTCTTTTCTTTCTTCTGTTTCTGCTAATAATTCCCATTTGATACTAATTTCCTCCATAAAACCCTATTCCCACTTAGGAATAATTTCCTTATCTTAGGTATTTTTGTTTTTAAAGACAGGAGCTCTGTGATATTCGTTTCTTCTTCAGTGCTTCCCACAGTGTCTGACACCATTTAATCATCGTCATAAGGAAAATAATAATAATAATAATAATAATAATAATAATAGCAGCTATCTATTGGTTATTTTTTTTTTTTATTTTAGAGACATAAAAGTACAAAAACATATTGACAAACAGACACCAATTATCATAGAAAATAGTACAATCACAACTAATCTATAGACAAGGTGATATGGTCTCAACAGTAGTTGTTGTTTTATCCATTGATATCTTCGAATTGTAGATGTATGGACCCATATACAGACATGCAAATTTAGTCAGACAGTTGATC
>PVLD010028215.1:0-19698 GCA_004027595.1 Dinomys branickii
AAAAAGAAAAAAAGCCACGAGCCATTTAGATGCTTGGAGGATAGCACTTTGCAAGGCTCAGGGATGAGCGGCAGGGCGGTGGGATGATGTCTCAGGGTGAAGAGACAGTGTCAGGAATCACTGAGCACCTCAGCCTTCCACAGGAATGGAAAGGAGATCCAGGGCCCGAAAGTCTGGAGCTAGCAAAGTAGAGAGGAGGAGACACCAGGACCAGTCAAAGGCCAGAGTGCGCACAGCCTCCCTTTCTCTCCCTCTCCCTCTCCCCATTTTATCTCAAACACCGTGTATCTGTCTGTGGTACGAAGGTAAAGCACTACACTATGTAGTATCAGTCTTTCTTGGGAAAATGAAAGTCTCAGTGAATGCAGATGAATGAAGAGGAAATGTTCCAAATGTGTGACAAAGGACGCAACGATCTGGTTCCCTAAGAGCACTAGGAATGTGCACTGTGGGAAACCCAGCTCCTGCGTGCGCCCCCTGGAATTCAGGTCAGCTCCGGTTTGCTCTTGGACCCTGCCAGCCTTTGCACACGTCTGTTCCCATGTTTTCACACCAGAAATGGGGAGCCTAGAGCTCCAGGGCTAAAGGCAAAGTACCCGTGGTTATCTTGTGTTTCTTCTGGCTGAGGCCATGGGAAACTGCCTGTCTGACTTGCTCCTGCTTCCCTGTTGATGTCCTGCCCACCCTAGCTAAAAATGAGAAGCCTAACATGCTTTGGAGTTCAGTCGTTATAGCCCGATGTCATTTTATTTTATTTGGGGACCATAACTTGGGACCACACTCTTGTGAGTGATAGAAAAGTTCTGCAGATAATGAAAAGCATCAAATCTTTTAATAGGTACAACTGATTCTGTGTTATTTTGTCCTGTTGGGAGCTGCTCCTGCTGGAGAGGAACATGCTGGCTGGAAATGTGGTCTAGAAGGGAAGCACGAGGCCCTTGTTCCCTGGCCCTGGGAAACAAGAGAAAAGCGGGGGTCTCCCAGGGGGGCTTTTGCTTTGTAAAGCAAGCATTGCATGGCAGTGTGCCTTTGTATTGTTCTGTGTTGAATGGATGGGAAAGCTCCTGAAGGGGGCATCAGCAAGAGATGGTGTGTAAACTCCAGGCTGGGTTTGAAGCAGCTAAGCAGGTGAATGTCCCTGGGCCTTTAATCTCCTGTGCTGTGCTAAGAAGTAACTAATTTTAAATAGAGAGATGGAAAAAACACTTGGACTTATATTTATGGCACTTTGCTCTAGCTTTAGCAGAGTATGAAGTGGAAGAGGCCTATTTGTTGTTCAAGAAAAGTGTATTTTAAGTTCATGGTGGTAAATCTAGGGAGGAAGCCTAGGGTGGTGATGTGATTATAATCTCAGCACTCTAGGAGTCTGATACAGGAGGACTGTAAATTCAAGACTAGCCTGGAAAATTTAGAGACTTAACAAGACCCTGTCTCAGAATAAAAAATAGAAAGGGTTGATATGTACCTCAGTGCAAAGGCCCTAGATTCAATCTTTGCTGAAAAAAAGCTAAGAAAATAGATATAGCTCTTTGATATGCAGTAGTGGAACCATAAAAACAGGTTAGATGGAATTGGTGGATAGAAGAGATTTCCCAGTTACATGTCTATAAACAGTGTGGTCTTTCTAAAAGGGATCAACAAATGTTTCTCTTGATCAGTTGTCTGATTTCTTGATGCATACTAGTTTATACCTGGGATGTTCAAATACTCATCAAACCATTATTACAATAAGCAGAGTAGATTTTATTTCCTATTTCGAATGAATGCATAGGAATTGCAAAAAATGTTTAGAAAAGCAACAAAGTTGACATCAGATGGACAAACAAGGATCTTCAGGAAACTTTAGGGGTCATATTGGTTTCAATGGTCCATGGGGCAGAAGAAACTGCAACTCAGCTGATTGGGATGCGTAAGACTCAAGCTCCATCGATTACACTGAGAGGTTTGGCATCATAAGGCCACTGAAAACAACTGGTTTCAAATACATACATAACGTGTTCCTGGGGGAGGACACTGTTCACTTCTCTTTCTCCAGCGAGGCTGGACAAGGAGGCATTGGTCTCATATCACATTTGGCATGTTTGCTTAGTAAGCAGGAGGAGGGAGCATTTCATTAATTCTAATTAAATACTTGTAGAAGCTACTGCGGGGGGGGGATGGCTTTGAAATCATAAGCCTGGCCCATCTGCAAATATCCCCAGCTTTCCCGGGTTTCCTTTCAAGCTTGTGTCTGAAGAAATCCACTTGGCTCTGCAATTCTGCACAATTAGCTGCACAGTAAGGATCCCTTCTCATTTGCTAAAGTGTAAAGACCGCAGCACCTTTATGAAGGGACACTGTGCCTTGGCCCTCATCAAATGCATCATTGTGTAAGTCACCTGGATGCAGTACTGATAGGTCATATCTGTAAGGGTTACCTTGTCAAAGAAGGAAGCATTTAGCATCTGTGAGCATAATCACCTGAAGCAAAAGAGGATGAAGTTGAATTTTTTTAAGGTATAATTTGTAATTGTTGGAAGTAAGGTACATCTAGAAAATACTTGCAACATCTCATAGACATCATGGGGGCTGTTTAGTCACAGGAACAAGTCTGCTAAAAGGCAGCAATAAATTTTCCCCAGCAAACTTTAAATTCTTAATTTTACATCTATAAATATAACATCACTACATTTAAGATCACCTTTTTTCCCTTCCTGGACTGGGAAGAATTAACTTCCAGTCCTCCTCATCACTTTTGACATTTCTGATATAAAGTGGTCACATGACATGGGGAGCCATTTCTGGGGCTACCTTGCCAGAGCTACAAGACAGGGAGTCCTGGGCTGGGATTTGGTGTTCTCTGTATTACTGGCGTCAGGCTCAGCAACCTGTGCAGATTCAAGGTCAATAATCGAATGTTGCATAGAAAAGTTGTCCACAAAATGATGAATAATTACTAATGGAAAAAAGTAAAGTATTGGTCATTATGTGTATTTGAAGGCAAACTAACTTTGCTTTATAAGAAACTGTCATAGACTCCAATGCTTTGTGTGTGTGTGTGTGTGTGTCTATCCGTCTATCCATTATGTCACAGCTCTATAACTCATCCGGGACTATCTGTGTCTGGGTGGGTTATAGAGGCATTGCTGTATCATGTCCCTCACTCCTTGCTACCTGGAGCTGTTCCCTTGCTCTCCCTCCCCGCCATCCACCATCAACTACTCCATCCCTTCTTTCCACCATTTTGTTTCTGCCTTGCAACCAGTTGACCATGGACTGAATACCCTGAAACTGTGAACCAAGTTAAATCCTTCTTCCTTTAAGTTGTGGGTGTTGAGTATTGTGTCCAGAAATGGAAAAACTAATATTACACATATACAGCATTTGTATACACACATATGTATGAGTCTGTGCCCAGTGTGAAAACACACAACTGTGTGGTCTAGCTGAGGAAGGCATAGTTTTTTTTTTTTAAAAAAAGGCTTCTTAATCAATTAAAAAAAAGACTAAAGGAAAAACACTAAGAAATACATGATTCAACTCATGCTTTCAAATTCTGCACAAGAAGGCAAGCTCCATGCATGTGGAGATCAACAATAATTTTTATCTAACACTTGTGATGTGGCTTTAAGGAACATATAGTGTTTGTTATATGAATTATTAAAGAATCAAATAACTAAGAAAAAAAACCACTTCCACCAGCTGAATTCAGCCCCTAGTTCAGTTGATTTACAACCCTTATTTTATGAAGCATTCTCGAATTCATGCTTTTCCCTAATTCGGATGAGATCTTTTCCTTCACAGTCTCTATTGCCACTAACATTGCAGAATTTGATCACTAAGCAGGTCTCCTGAAATTACCTCCTATTTAATGTTGGTTATTTTTATATTTCACTTTTAAGAAAGTGAAAAGTGATTTAGTACAAGAAGTCTCCCAAAGGTCTGATGTGCTCATAGATGCAGCTTGTGGAAGGTGGTTGAATGATGGGGGAGATGTAGCTCGCCTCCTGTTAGGAGGTGGGACTAGTCAGAGGAGGGTCACTGGGTCTGTAACCCAGAAGGGTGCACCTTCCTCCCTGGCTCCTCCCCTTTGCCTGTGCTTCCTGGACCCCGCGATGTGAGTGCCTTTCCCCCACCAGGCCTCACTGCCCTTTGGTTTCTGCCTTGGAGCTGTCTGGCCTGGGACAGTAACCATGAGCCCAGATAAACCTCTCCTTTATGTTGTAGGTGTCAGGTTGCGCTCCACTGATGAGAAAGTGACTGAGACATCTAAAATAATACATTCAGAGGTACCAATGGAGGCCAGACCACCAACTGCACCTATATTTTAGCTTAGCTCTCATAAGATAAATCCTAGTGATCCAGCAAGAAGGTGAAGTCAGGACAGATCCCTCAGCTGGTGAGGTCAGAGACCGAGCTCAGAAATACTTGTGTTTGATCAAGGCCAAGGCAGCACCAAGTATCCATGGCCATGAGTTGAGATCTGGAGACAGCACAGTGGGGTGACTAGGACCCTGGCACTACTCTGGAGGATCAAGTGGGGCCACCTGGATTGGGTGTAGGAGGCAAAGGAGGGCCAGGACACTTCTATCTGCTGGGAGGAGATGATGGAAATATCCCTGGGAGGAAATGAGCTCACCTGTGGGCCAGACATGAGCTGTGGAATTCTGTCTCGGGCTTTTCAGTTCTCCAGATCCAAGCCCCACTGACCTGGAGACACAGCTGTGGACGTGGAAAGGAAGAAGGCAGAGGCTGCTGCTGAAGTGTTATCAGCAAGCTGTGAGAGTTACAGGACAAGGGAGAGGAGAAGAGAGTGGGATGTAATCTTGTTCATGTGGCTCAAGTAATTTTGTTTCCTTAGAGGAAGATGAGGACTATGTGGGGGTGATTGAAAATACTGTTAATGTCGAACTTAAAAAATAACCGATTACAGCGAAAACTACACTGCCATGAATCTCTCTCAAAATCTTCTCTTTTGCTTCAAACACACTAATCCCATAGTCATTGCCACTTTCTGAAGCAGTTCTGAAGTCCTCTCTCCTAAGTGTCTGTAGTCTGCTGTTGTGGCTTCCTACATGTCCCAAATGGTTCCAAAACTTTTCCTTTTGTGGTCATTTTGACTTTTAGGAGGAATCAGAAGTCACACAGTGCATATCCGGTGACTAAGGTGGATGAGGATGCAGTGTCGTGTTTTTACAAGCCTGCCTTTTTGGCGGGTGGCGCTTGGCAGCAGAATTTGCTGTAGTTTTGATCACACCTTATAGAGACACTCAGGAAAGCGGACTTCAGCACTTCAGCACTGCTTCTGAAAATGGCATGATGATGAATATGTTCAAAGTGAGGGGGTTGGATTTTGACAGGATTCATCGTAATGCATCTTTTACTATAATATATTTTAAGAAATTAAAATATTCACTTTCTATTTTGATTAGGCTTATTGTAGGTGTGGTGCTGTCAGTTAAGACAGGAGACTAACCCAAAGGCAGAAGCACAGTTTTCCTCATATAAACAGATTTAATAATTCAGTCAGGCACCATACATCTCAGTGATGTGTATATACTACTGAACTTGCACTTGCTTAAAAATAAATAGATGCTACTTATCAGCAACATGAAATTAAGTCTTACACGTACATATGCTAGCTGGATCACAGCTGTGTTTTGCTGCTGTAGACCAGAACACAGCAGGCATTTTCCCACATCAGTTCTGAAGGGAAAAGATAAGGCACAGACAAAGCAGGAAAGTGGACAGCAAGGCACATGTTTGCATTCACTGTGAAGACGCTTTGCTTATAAAACCCAGGCAGAAGAAGGTGGAGGTAGGGCTGTATCTTCCCACTGCTGCTGCCCCTAATTATGATAAGGCTTCTAAGTAAAGCCTTCAGGGTTAGATCCCCAAGGCTTTGCATAACGTCTACTTGGGACTTCTATTAGGCCAGTCTGTATTTTTAACTATGGTTTAGTCATTAGAACATTGTCTTTGGAGTCCATGGGACTGGACTGAATTTTAAGGTAGGTGATCAGAGGTGAGTGATTTGAAGCTTTATGTCCCTGATGTTGTAATGAAAAAATACTATTCCCCTTCCAGGTACTCAAAGCACAAAAGTGCTCTTATTTTAATGATCCATGTCATTAAAGAGTTATTAAAATTCTGGAGGGTCAAGATGGCTCACTTTTTTTTTTTTTGCGGTACTGGGGATCGAACTCAGGACCCTGCGCTTGCTAGGCAAGCGCTTATTCCACTGAGCTATATCCCCAGCCCAAGATGGCTCACTTTTGAAGCATGAGCACATGGGCATGCAGGATCCATGTGGTAGTATAAATCTCTGACTCCATGCCAAGCCCAGTGACTCCCATTAGATGAATGCTCAGTAAAAGTGTAAATAAAATGCCTTGGTTAAAAGAAAAACAATTTGTGTAGTCATTTGTATCAGCATTGATGAACTTCCTTCCTCTTCTGTCACATTCCAGTAAACCAAATCTTGAGAACAGATCATTAAATATATCTTTCTTTTTGAGAAGGAGGAACTAATATCAACTGCTAAAAATAAATCTGGGCATCAGGCTAGATGGATTCACCATGCCAAATTGTGATGTGATTGGAAGTAAGGCAGTCATACATAAATATTTCTTGAAATACCCATTTCCTTACAAATACAAATAGGAGGTTGGCTTTTTTTCATGCTTTCATCAAACAGAAATGTCTTTCCTCCCTGTTTATGCACCAGTGCCATGAGGCAAATGCATGTTTCTAAACCCAGCTCCAGCACAAGCCAGCCCGCCATGACTGTTTTACAGCAGGGTGGGCAACAAAGCAGTAAGCTTTGTTCTGACAATATAATAAAGACCAGAGGTTGTAAATGTCACATGTGGCAGGCAGAATAACTCTCCAAGGGGCTGCCCATGCCCTAATCTCTGGAACTATAAATATATTTTATCACTAGGAAATGTGAAAAGTTTATAGACCTGAAGATAGGAAGATTTCCCTGGCTTGTTGGGAGGGTCCCCACTGAATCATGTGGACCTTACAAGCTGAAGTTTTTCTCAGCAGAAGAGATAATGCAGAAAGAGAAATCAGAGATTCCAAACCTAAGAAGGACTCTTATCTGCTGTTGTTGGTTTGAAGAGGGAGGGGGATGCCAGACAAGGGATGCCCACAGGAGCCAAGAGAAGCCCCAGCTGACAGCCAGCAGGAAAAAGAGGCCTCGACCCTGTAACTAGAAGGACTGAACTCTGGGTTCTGAAAGTGCCTGAAGATAGGAGCCCAGCTAGCTGACATCTCAAGTCTCAGCGTTGGACAGAAGAACCAGCTGTTACTGCCTGGAGTCTTGGCCCCTAGAACTGGGGGGTAACAGAGGGATGTGCTAAATCTCTGAATATGGGTTAATTCCTTACAGCTGCAGTAGAAAAATAGCAAACAGTACATTACAGAACTCAGAAGAACTGGCCTTGAAGGGTGGGATACCCTTGAGTAAGACAAGTGGACTCCTCCCATGAAGATGTAGGTAACTTACAAGAAAGATGTCAAGAACACAAAATGTGGCCCCCAAATTGAAGAAATACTTGCAAAGAATGGGCCTCTTCTTGGTGTTTTGTTGTATGCAGGCATGTGCATATAGGAACGTTTCCAAGACTAGGACTAAAAAGTAGACTATTTGAATAAGCATTTCTTGTTTGGGCCCCCTTTATAAATTTCAAGTTATATTTTCCTCATAAATGTTCACAATGGGAATATATTTGAATGTGTCATTTAGGTAACCTTTAGTTACACATTTAAAAAATGAGTTGATATATTTTTATGTATTAGTTTTTGTAACGGTTGAAATGAAAATGTTCTGAATTTTAACCAACATTTCATGATTTAGCAAACATTTCTTGAATATACATGTATATGTATTTGTGTGTGTGTGTGTGTGTGTGTGTGTATGTGTGTGTGATGGAAATGTCTGATTGATTCATTTACACCAACAACATAGTTCTATTTCACACACAGTTTGCATGAATGGTAAGTTGTGTAGAAATAGACTGCAAAGCTTTTTAAGTAGATTCCCCAAAGATCCCTAATAAATACTGTTTAATATGCTCTGTGCATATGAGACAGTCCTGAAGATAGGCTATGAGGAGTACTTTCTGGAAAACTGAAACTATAGAATTCTAGGAAGTAGCATCTGGAAGAACACAGAGATGCACATGGGTGGTTTGTTGAGGTTCTAGAGAAGTGGAGTGAAAATCATGAGATTCTAGTGGACAGTATATGTGGGGAAAGAGAGGCTAGATTAAAGTGTGATGTGGGACAGAAGCTAAATTAGCAGGGTCTAGCATACCATTAAAACTTTTACTGTAGTGCCTAGTGAAAAGGGGGACTAGAACTATGTTTTTAAAAAAATTATGGGTCCCACTTTCCTTTTTCTGTATGTGTCTAGTATTGATATTATGTTGAGCATTATCTTTGATATATTGTTAAAAGTCTTATGTTATTCTCTTTAAGGATTGTTGGGTTTGCTCTGGAAGGTAGTTTAATGTGCCATTATGCCTGATCTTTTCAAAGTTTGACTCCAGGTATGTTTGGCTGGGCCTGGAGTATCATTTTATCTAGAGTGACAAATTCTAAATTCTATTACATCATTTTAATTTATTTCTGCTCTTTCTCTTTTTCTCTTTCTTTCTCTTTCCTTTTTTTTTTCTTTTTTCTTTTTTAGTATTAGAGATTGAATCCAGGGTCTTTGCCCTGAATCTGACTAAATCACTAAGTTTCCAGGCTGGGCTTGAACTTGCAATTCTTTTGTTTTCCTAAATGCTGTGATCACACTTATATGCCACCACACCCAGCAGGTTATTTTAGCTCTTAGCATTTTATACAAAGGACTTACTGAAGTTCTTACTCTTCAGGTGTGAACTTAGTGATGCTACACCTGAATGCTAAAATGCTAATAAGATCTCCTATCTGGGATTGGGCCAGAACTTCAATCTTTCCCTGTAGATTTGCCACTCAGCAAATTTGCCTTTATCTGCTTTCAACCTCACTATGCCAGGCCTCAAGGAGTGTCAATTTGAGCACATGCATCCCAGCCCTTGGTGCTAGGGACCTGCAGAGAACCTTCCACAGATTTCTGGAGCCTCTGCATTTACAAGTTGTCCCTCCTGCTCTCCTGCTGAGCAGCTTTGCCCACTTGATCTCTGACTCCTGAGCTCATGGAACCATGAGACATTCTTGTTCTCCCTCTATGCATAACTGGAAAGTTGTCCCTGAATAGATTGAAGTGGTGGGCAAAGGCGGGACCTACTCATAAATTTTATTTCTTTAAAGGAGTCAGGCACTGCATGTAAACAATGCCTGCAGTCATTTAAAATTGTATTACATTCTTTATGGTCAGAGCAAGTCTGGGAACTATTTGCAATACTTAATATTGATTGCCTATTGGTTGAGTTGAAAGATGCCCAGGAAATTGGGAAAATGCATTTCTGGGTGTGTCTGAGTGGGTCATGGTGCATGGCCTGGAGGACTGTACCTGGTCCCTGTGTGCTTCCTCTCTGCTGGTCCCCTACTTTCTGTTTCACAGGTGCCAGAGTTGAGCAGCTTTCCTCTGTCATACCTCTGCGCCATGTTTCTGCCTTAAGGCAGCTAACCATGGACTGGACCCTTGGAAACAGCAAACCCAAATAAACCCTTTCTCTTTTAAATTGTGTGTATTGGGTGTTTTGTTCCAGCAATAGAAAGCTACTAATACACAGTTAATCTGTTAATACTAGAAGCTGAATCCAAGGGTTTATGAGTAGGATGATGTGATGAAATTTACATTTAAACAGAGTAGCAATTGTCACATGGAACAGAAACAGAATGCTCAAGAGAAAGATACTCAGCAGATAGAATTATCTGCCTGAAGTGATGGGTTCAATGAAGGATGAGGGGAAGGAGGAAATTCAGAAAGGCATTGAGAATTTTAGCAAAAAGTTATAGGCATGAAGGGGGCAGTTCAGAAGTAAGAGAAAATTTGTTTGATGGAGGGGATGACTACAATGGAGGAAATCTTAAAAATTGGTGCAAATTGCCCTTCTACTGCTTTTCTGACCATGTCACATTCATTCAGAGACAGCTATACTATACATGCTTGAGTACCTAGGGCATTGCAAAAATAAACATTTTGACTAAAGTATCTGACATCATAAGAAAAGCACTGCATTTTCATTTAGATAGCACATTGCAGAACTAATTCCATTAAGTGGTGTTAATTTTAATAGATATTCTGTACATGTCCCTCAAAATATTTCTAGTATTTTCCACTTTCATTTTTACTGGAATCCATTAATTTCCTTACACATTTTATAATAAATAGTTTGTTGATTTGTTGGTTTGGTTTCTAAAAAAGGTTTTGCAGGCTAGAACTTCTGCTATGTGTGTTTTTCTGAGCGGGCTGTTTATTGAGTTCAGTATTTTTATGTGGCATTTTATTGGTCCAGATTCAGTCAACACTTTATTCTTTAGCAATTTATTAGTGAGGAAGTTTTTGTTTGCTTGTTTGTCTTTTTCTCAATACTAGAGATTGAACTCAAGACTTTTGTATGAGGTTACATCTTCAGACCCTTTTAAAATTCTTTATGGAGATGGGGGTTCCAATTTATGATCCTCCTGCCTCAGCCTCCCAGAGTTCTGGGATTACAGGTGTTAGCCAGCATCCAGTGACTAATGAGTTTGTTATATAGAATTTTCTCCCTGTTATGTATAGGTTGATTTATCTTTTTGTGCTACTAATATTATTTGGTAACTTGCATTCACACCATGGCTAACATGAATAAATGGAAAGCAATTTCAGGATTGACCTAGTGTCACAACCCTTCACCTACAATAAAATTGCTCTTTAAGTTTCAGATATTTGATCTATCCTAGTTTTGCTCTTCCCTTAAATTGAGCTGTGTATCATCTTATCCTTCTCTAGGAGAGTCTCTGGATTTCAATATTGGTTTGCAGGTTGCAGAATGCTTGCTTTGAAAACTGTGTGCTTGGATAACGTGCAGCCCAGACAAGTTTTTCATTCAGTTGTTACTCTTGGGTGATCTTTCATATACTAACTAGTCTCAGGGCTCCAGGGGAATTATAAATAGGTATATTTGGAGCAACATATGACTAGTCAAAGCCATTGGGCACCCTGGCTGCTGGCTCTTGAAAGCACAACAGGCCAAAATGAACTCAGATTTGAAGTTAGCTGGACTAAAACATCCTGTCTTACTGTCAAACTATTGCTAGATTCTAAGAAGCAGTGTAGCTAGAAATAAATTCTCACCTCTAGAGTTGTAAAGACGGTAAGATAGTTTCTAAAATGGATGCCTTGCAGAAGCAAATTTGAGGGCCAAACTTGTATTTTCCCCTGACAATTAATTCAGTAAACAAACAAACAGAAATAGCTGCCAAACCCTTGAACTCTTGAATGTGGCCTTAGAGCTTTTCCCATGATCAACTTTGTGGAATGTGTCCTATTTTTGAGAGTTTACTGTTAATATAAACTGATGTATCATTTTAAGTCTCAATCTTTTGATTTTTTTTTTTCTTTGGCTGTACTGGGGATTGAACTCAGGACCCTGCGCTTGCTAGGCAGGCGCTTATTCCATTGAGCTATATCCCCAGCCCCAAGTCTCAATCTTTTGAAAACAAAGAGTTGCACGGGCCATCTATTTCTTCATGTGTGTACTTCCTATAAAAATTTAAGTCTACTCAAGGTGACCAATCTGATACAGACCATTTCTTTAACTGCATGAGCTGGTGTCCACTTGTCCAGATGTGCAGAATTTTATTTGTTCTACATTTGCTCCAAAATAAAGCCATTTGGGAGATGTATTTGTATTAACCGAGTTGCATTCCCAGTGCTGTGCCTTGGATTCACACCACTGCGAAATACACCAAAAAGGTTCTCAAAAAAAAAAAAAAAAACCTTACAGAGTTCCCTGAATCACCCATATACATTGATTTCATAAAAGGTTACTTGACAGCATTATACAGATTTTTAATTTTTGTTGCATTTTTGGCAGTTGGGCGGTAAGCTCAGAATCTTATCTGTTACGAATATTAATCAACAAAAATCTTCAAGAGTGTTGTGTTTTCTGTTGAGAAGTGAAAACCAGCCAGTCCTTTATTAAATGTAGAAGAAAAATGTCCTGTTGAGTGTGATCCCTGAGCAATATTATGCTCAAGTAATGTCCCTAGGTCTTTAAATAATGTCATCTCTTTGGCATAATAGAGATAGCATATGATGTGTGGTAACTATTCACCGAGGAGTAATAAATGTATAAAGAACTTGCAATTCTTTCCCCGCCCCACTTAGTACACTGGTTATAAGCTCCCAAACACAAAGGGATAATTTTAGATTCAGATCTGTGAGCACATTGTACCCGAGACAGATTTGAGTGAACTCCAATGTAGAAAAGTGATCTTACAATCTGGAGCCACATCACGTGTGTGTGGGGATGTGTTAAATAATACTTTTCTTTCCAGCAGAATAGCATCTTGTATAATGAACTTCTTCAAATTCAGTTTTGTTGTTGAAAAATTATCTTCAATATCTACCATACTTCAACCATGACTAGGCCAAGATCACATTTCCATGGCGGACTCCTGTTTCCTTTGAACTGTGCTCCAGCAGACCCTAGATTGGTACTCCGTCCCTTATTCCCAAGTGACCACGCTGCCACCATATTAATCAAACTTGAGTGATAAGCAAAGAGCTAACACTGGGCACCCAGCCTGTGGCAGCCACTTAGTGCTTTTCTGTTCTTTATCCTCACAGTGGTTCTGCACGTTGGCCCCAAACAGTCCATAGGCAGAGGAGCACCTGGAACCCAGCAACACACCGGCAAAGGGCAGCAGTCCTGTCACTGGCTTGGTCCCACTCTCAGAGGCAAGACATGTGCCACTGCCCAGGGGGCCAGCCCTGAGTACCGTGTCCCACCTCCGTGTCCCCCAAAAGGGCTGCCTTTCTCAACTTGACTCTTCTTCATTTTATGATCTCTGCTGAAATGAACTTGAACTAAGAGCTCATGAGTAAACTGCTTTTTTCTTTGTCTAATTTTTCTTACATTGAGAACCTTGGGCTTTGCCTTTAATGCACATTTTCCAGTCAAAGTAAAATGAAAAGCCTCAGGGGGAAAAGTCACCACTTAATCCTGGACACTAATGTCACTGCCAGTTAAGGTCTGGGTACCTGTCACCTAGCTCCGCCAGTACCTTGATGTCTAGAGTCAAAAGCTAGGAAGCGTCTTGGTGATGACTGTTGGTGCAGATGTGGAATCAACAGGGGAAGGAGAAAATGAAAGAAATCACTCCACCTCAAACCTCAGCAGATGTTACTTTAGAATTGTGCATTTTCAAAGTATCTGAAGCTTAGTAGAATGTATTTAGTCATGCCTTTTCTTTTAATTCATAGACTTGTGAGGTTGAATGTTGCTGTCTAGAAGGAAGCATGGGGCTGGGTCCATGCTTGACCACTGACCTGTTTTATCCGGAGTGTGTCATTCATCCCCTCTGTAAACCTCTTTCTGAATCAGAAAATGGAGATGATAAAGTGCACTGGTGTTTGCGGACTGTTACTTTTGTGCAAGGAACTTGAGAATTCAGGAGAGATGGATGCCATTGTTGAGGGTTGTAAAGAAGCTCACTACTGAATTTTCTAGAAGGTGGTTCAAAGGCAAGGTCAAGTGCGTTTGTTTGCATGGACAAAGAGGACACAGCTTGTGGAATGTCTGAGTGTGGGACTTTGATGTCAGCTGCGGGTTACTCAGTGGCTCCCTATGATTCTTCTCTGGTTGCAGAAGTCAGGGGAGCAGAAGGCTTGGTTGATTCCATTGTTGCACAAGATATAAACTTTTGATTGGACTCACGAACTTGTTCCTGTGAGTCAGGCCCATGGAAATCTTTCACATCTTTGGGCTGATGACCTGGGATTTCTACGGCAGTGCCTAAGTGCATATTTACTCAGCTGTGTCCTAAAAATTAGGAAAACAGCCAGATGTAGTGGCGCATGCCTGGAGACCTAGCACTCTGGGAGGCGGAGGCAGAGGGATTGCAAATTTGAACTCAACCTGGACAATTTAGTGACCTAGTGAGATTTTTGTCTTAAAATGAAAAATGAAAACAGGTTGAGGATGGAGGTCAGTTTGAAGGTCCTGGGTTCAGTCTCCAGTCCCCCACCCCTCAAATTATGAAAGCAACTCTACATAGTAAAACAGAACAGAAGTAGGTCCAAATTTTATGAAATGTCAAAAATTTAAAAGACAAGTGGTACAGCAAATATTTGTAACATCGATGACAGGGAAAATATTGTTTTCGTATACACAGGTCCCCTACAAGCTGATAAAAAGATAGAAAATTAGGACAGATACTTAAACAACATGAGAGAGAAAATACAAATGACAGTAAATATATAACATGATATTCATTCTCCCTAGTAGTCAGATAAACATGAATTAAAGACCAATATGATATTATCCAACCATCAGATGGACAGAAACAAAACATGTGTGTGTGGGGCTGGACACTGGTGGTGATGATGATGAAGGTTACTATATCTCCTTCCAAACGTAGACCATCTCTGAAGTTAAAGGTGCCTAATGTTTATACTTAGTAATTCCAGTTTGGAAGTTTAATGGTAAACAGAAGTGTGTGATGGAAAGTAAGTGAGAAGTTGATCACTGCATTTGTGTTTTCCACATAATATTGCTTGGGAGAATAGGTGGTTGACATTCATGTCATATAAATATACATATGTTTATGCCAGTACATGTTCTGAGGTGTGTGTGTGTTTGTGTATGTGTGCGTGTGTGTAGTACTGGGGACTGAACAAACATAGGGCTTTGCAATGAGTTCTATCTCCAGCTTTTTTTTCTTTTTTTAGTTTGAGACAGGTTCTTGCCAAGTCACTGTCTTGCCCTGGTTGCGCTTGAACTTGTGATCTTCCTGCCTCAGGCTCCCATCGTGCTGGGATTACAGGTGGTTGTCCTAAGAATCTTAGTGCAAACCTGAGAAGCTTCAGGAGAACTTTGGATGTGGTGGGGTGTAGTCTCTTCCCCAGGCTGATCAGCAGATGACATACCATCCCACCGTCTCAGATCTCGGCAGAGATTCGCAGACTAAAGAATCTCCCAGACAGGAAAAGGGGGTGATGAAAGAGTGGAAGTGATCACGTAGAACTTTAATGACCTGAGTCATCTAAATTCAGGGCTTCCTTTCCTCCATTCTTCAACCTTCTGCAAACAGGCCTCGGCCTTATTCTTCCACATCTTACTCATCACATCCATAGGCTATTTTTCTTACAGGAGCTATTTACGGTATTGATAAAGCCTTCCTTCTCTTTTCATCTATAAAGCTTTATATTTTAAATGTAAGTGTTGATGTAAGTTACTGTGCAAAACATTGGTTGGTCTCTTGCTTTTTATTCTAAATTTCATGCACAAGAACGAAGCAGCTTCCAGCTTTTGCATTTTCAATATCCACTCTCCTATGCTGCAATCTACTTTTGGTTTATGTGACACTGAGGATCAAACCCAGTTTCTCTGCACTGAGCTGCAGCCCCGGCTTTGTTTTGAAAAAGTTTTTAATTTTTTTTTTTAAATTTGACACAGTGTCTCACTAAGTTCTTCAGGCAGAAACTGAACTTGTGACTCTTCTGCCTCAGACTCCCAGAGTGCTGGTATGACAGAGGTGAAGCTTGTCAGCACACCTCAGGGACCCAAGAAGAGTGCAAACTCACTCACACTGCCCTGCCTTCAGTTCTTTTCCAAAGTTTATCTTCTTTTTCTTAGAGTTTTAATTGGTGACACATAAACTACCATTGTCCCCAAATACCATCATGGTAGAATCTAGATTTATTTATTTTTAATTTCAATCTGCAAGACTGAGTACGTTATCTAGCTTTCCCTGTAGTCACTGTCTTATAGCATTTATGAATCAAAGCTATTTGACAGCTCTAAGAGACTTCCTTAAAAGCAGGAGGTGTGCCCTTTTGGTCTCTGCTAGTTGGAATGTAGGCCTGCCTGTGGAAGCTGTTCTGTCCAACAAAGTCAAGTTGTGAGGAATGACTCACACAGTAGGGCAGCAAAATTAAACACACCAGGGCCTGAGGCCTTTGTCAGGCACGTCTGCTCTGAGTTGCCTCTTAGGTTTTTCTATGAGAGACAGATAAACTGTTATCTTATGTAAATAAGTGCTAATTCTGGTCCTTGCTGCTTGCAGTCAAGCCTAATTTTAACCAGGGCACTTGGTTTTCTCTAGACCTTCAATCTCTGATTCTTGGTCAAAAACTATGGAGATAATGGTCATGAACTTTTATAGAAGTGCTCAAGTTTTTATTCACTCAAATGCTTGTAAAAATAAATAAAAAATATAATGGGCCCATTTTATGACACAATATAAAAATCATAACTATAATTGTCAAATATATATGACATACCATTAAAAAAGAAAAAGACCTGTGTCTTTTGACTTTCCATTGAATTTCCACAAAAAGCTATCTTAACTTCCTAGTCTCTATCCGTTTTAAATGACACACTTCTTAAGAAAAGTATTTAAGCCCTTCAAGTTTTTTCTCTTTTGCTGTTAAAATCTTAAAATGAATAATAATATTTGTTCCATTCTTACTGTTCATGCAGTGTTCGCTGAAAAACCATGAACAGGACTATTTCCTTTCTATTTCCACAGACCCAAGGTTAAGATTTGTGTGGCTTTAATGGAAATGTTTCTATCACCCAACACAAAAGGGTTCTTACTTATGGTGACCCAAGGTCTTAAAAACATGCCAAATTTTAGTTTGCTTCACACTTGGGTTACAAATTTGGCATATTCTTGTTGTAGTTAATGCTGTGTATTAGGGAAAACACAGCATTAACTACAACAACAAGAATATGCCAAATTTGTAACCCAAGTAGGCTTTGCTACTTTTTTTGATGGGTGAGGAAATATGTGCTTTCTCCCCTTTGCCATGAAACCACTGATCTAATCCAGCCTCTTAGTCACATTATTTGTTGCTTGGATTTTATTTTATTCTCATCTTGAAGACATTCTTTGTGGAGCCTGTTCAATTTCTATCCTAACTCTGGTTGTCTTCCAAGCTTGTAATGCAGTTAACTTCCTGGGATTTACTTCAGTGGAATTCCTGAGTTATCTCACCATTTCTCCCTTCTCTGGTTTTCTTTGCTGTAGTTCCTTTCGCCTTCCCTTAGATGGTATGAGAACCCAACCAATTCTCTCCCAAAAGATACCTGATAAATGAACAGTCATGGTCTAATTTGTCTGAAAATAATTTCACTTTGTCATCATGCTCAGTTGGTAGCAGTTGGATTTAGAACTTGAAAATGGAAAGGACTGTCTGGAAGAAAATGTTACAGGCCATTTCCTCTTTGCAGACAGACCTGCTGTGAGGCTTCGACCTTTGTGTTCCCTTTAAACTCTAGTCCCTGAGTAACACATGGGCAACTCTGCTAAATTCCATTTCTCTGCCCAATTGGGCCCCAATTTTTCCAGGACCCTAATTTACCACCTTCATTTATTAACAAAGTTTCAGACCCCCTAAATGATTATGAAAGGGAAACGTTTGGGATCCATGTAGGACAAGGCAGCCAGGACAAAGCAACTAAAGATCCTAAGAAAAGAGGACTCCAGAGCTGCTGCAGAAATGGCAAGGCTGATGGGATGAGTGTGCTCAAACCTGGGGGCGAGGGTTGACAGCGACTGATGAAAATGTGTTTTTTGTTATGATAAATATTTAATTTAAACATATACCATAATTTTTGACCACACGTGGTAGACAGTATCTCTTTGACCCCGAATACCATTTAATTTCCATTTGCTGACTTTAGTCCAGCTCCTTGACTATAGAAATTTCTACATATCCTCGTTTCCCTGGGAGTTAAGTTCAGTCTCTGTCTCCTACCTCCCCAGTCTTTGTAGTTCTCCCTTTAAGAAAATCTTCCTTACCATCTTTAACAGGTGTTATGAATACTTTTGTTTCTTTGGTACCTAGTATGAGGAAGGACTATTTCCCCAAACATTTTTAGGACTGATACAGTCACTGCATTATCTGGGTCTCAGCTACACTTCTACTAAATTTGGAATGTTTTTTAAAGGCTTAACAATGTGGATCTGTGGTTGGCTCACACAAGAGAAATGAGTTTGAAAGGAAATCAGGAGAAAATCTTTTGGCTTTCTCCATACATGCACAGGCAATAAACACTAAACGCTTGATGGTGAGGTAGTGGCTCACAAGCTTAGTGCATCTTATAATCTCCTCACATGTCTAGTCAACAGCTGAATTAGAAAAATATGAAAAGAAATACCATGAGTCAGAAGTTAACCAAGGTAATTAAGTTATATTAAAATAAATTGAATAGCTATGGGTTTTATTCAGTATGATTTAATAAGGAGAAATCAATTATTGGTTTCAGTGCAATTGGTAATGGTTCTTGTTTTGAATGTTTTTTAAAACCATTTTTCTATTCATTTGCGAAAGCTATAGTGGGCACATTTACTTTGCTAAGCCAAAGTAATTTACAAGTCAAATGAAGAGTTCTTCATTGTCTTCCTTCATTATTTCCAGGCAATTACAGAAATTAATTCCAAATTTTCATCTGTGGTTCAAGGTTACCAACTCAGAAAGTAATGTTAATATTTCTTCTTATGCCCGTAAATGTGTAAGATAATGAAGTTTGCTTCCTGTTGTAAATAGACACAAGTCATTTTGTTTAAAAGTAGACTCAAATCTGCAACAATTTTAGACTATGAAAAGAGCATTTTTCTATGCATGAGTGATTGAAGGAAAACTGTAAAGGAAGTATACTTAGTGAAAGAGCATTTCATCTGCCAGAAGAGTGGGACATAGCTCTAGGACTTTCAAGTACTGTCCTCTTCAAACAGATCAAGGGAGCGTGAGACAAGACAGAGGAAAGAGAAACACTACTTTCAGATTCCTCTCACTAACTCTGGCAGTCCAGGTAAAATTTTTCTCCTGTATGTGTTTCTGTGGTCTGTGACCCTTGAATCAAGTGAAACCCGTTTTCCTGGTCCTGACTCACCAGCCTGTAAGTCAATGAAGAGCTACCAATTTGAGTACAAGTGAAAAATATCCCAGAAGGATACAGCTCAGAGTATTGCATTCTGAGTTACTACTTTAAAGACAGTGATACACAGTGCATTAGCTACTATTTTTCTTGTGTTATTTGGTCATACAGTTCTGTTTCATTTTTTCATAGAAAAATCCAGGTGGCCCTGATCCCATCACAGTCCATCCACTTTGAGTAGCAGCAGCCGGGACCACACACAACTGCAAACCGCCTCTTCCGGGAGGCGTAGATGTTGGGTTCCCCGAGTTAGATAATTTTCTGAGTCAAGCTGAGGTTCATCTTTCTGAGGGTTCTGAGTTTGGGGTAACTGTTTGGCTGTCAATTTGGCCAACATAGTTCCTCATTTCCCTTTATGCTGGCAAATAATTTATCATCAAAGGCAATTTATGGTTCTTACATCTTTGTTTTCTGAAATAGCCTGTATTAGACTTCCGGGAAGATGGCGACCGGGTAGGCAGCAGAGAGAGAACCTCCCAGAGGATTACCACCCAAACAATGAAATATAGCAATATGAAGACAGAAATGAGGACTTCCGGGAAGAAGACGACCAGCCGAGAGAGCGAGTGCGGAGGGAAGAACGGCTTCAGCTCCTGAACCCGACAGAGAACGCGCTACTGGGACA
>PVLD010028216.1:0-19698 GCA_004027595.1 Dinomys branickii
ATTCACTTATTTTCTGAGTTCTTTGGAAATTCATCCACTGTGTTCCTTTAACTTTAAGTGTTTGGTATTTCAACTTGGCTGCAGAAAAAGTAACCAAGGAAGAAATTAAGATAAGATAGTTGGGGTCATTGCTGTGACTGCATCAGACCACATGGTTCAGGTACCTTTGGAACTGGCTTGTGGGAAGAATTTGGAAATTTCAGAGATATCAGCTAAAGAAGAAACCCTAGAAAGCCTTAAGGTGCGCTTAATAGGAGATCCTGGTCTGAGCTCAGGACCCTGATAGAAATGCTGCCAGTTTCTGATGGGAAGAAAGACTGCATCGGATGTTGGATGCCAGACATTGTGTTATGCCTTGGCAGAGAGTTTGTCTACATTTTGATAATGTCCAGAGATTTTGTCTGAGATTGAGATTAAGAGCAATGGTCTAATTAATCTGGCATAAGAAATGTTCAGGCAATCTAACGGTAAGGCCGTGGCATGGCTACTGCCTGGGGCTATTAGCCAGATTTATGTTAAGAATCAAGAACCAATCCAAAAGAATGACATGAAACTATTTGAGTTTGTCCAGAAAGGAAACTCCAGTAAAATAGAAGCATAAAAGGATGGACCGGAGGAGGAATTGGACACTAAAAAGACTAGCAAGAAAAAGCCAAGTATTTCAGAAGAGAAAAGTAGAAATGAGGACATCACAAGAACCAGTAGAACTCCACCATTTGCAGCCTCAAAATTGCAAAGATGAAATATGCTTTCAGAAGTAAGACCCAGAGCATCATGTTCCAGAATGGAGGTTGTATAGGGAAGTTATTCCTTGGGATTTAGTTCATAGGCAGTTGATGCCCACAACCAAGAGGGAAGAATGCCTGGATACTGCTCCAGCCAGCAGACAACTTTGTCACCATTCATGTGGCACTGATTTTTCGTGCATGCAGAATACATGTATTCAGGAAGATTTGCAGCCAGATATTAGAAGAAGACTTTAGAGGCCAGGCGTTGTACTCTTGAGAGCACAGTGTGTAAAGCTGTGAGTTTAAAGCTGAAGGTACAGTGGTATTCTCAGAAGGTGGAGAAGCCAGATGCATGGATGTTCTGAGGAAAGCCAAAAAAGTGAGCAAAGTTGGTCAAAGAGAGAAGCTATGGGAGCTACATCTACATGCAGTGAAATAGGGGTGGAGCTCCCAAGCCCTTTGGAGTTCACATTTCGCCAAAGATTGCATTGGACACTGCACTTTGAATTACAGAATTTAATTTTTGCCCTGCTGGATTTTGCACTTGCTTTGGTACCATTCGTTTCTATTTTCTTATTCATACCTTATGGATTGGTAATGTTTATCTCATGCCATTGTATGTTGGAAGTGTTTAACTTCATTTTAATTTGAACAAGGGTGCCCAGTAAGAATTTGCCTTAAATCTCAGAGGAGACTTTGGACTTTGCCTTTTGAGCAATGCAAAACTGTTAGGAATTTGGTAACTCTTAGAGATTAACTAAGTGCCTTTTGCAGAAAGGAATGTACATGAGTCTTTATGGGAAAGGGACTGAATGTTATGGTTTGTGTCTATATATCACCACAAAGCCTGATGTGGTCATAGGTGGAGCCTTTCAGAGGTGGGTAGATCTAGAGTGCATGCTGCTGGGATCAAGAATGTGACACCAGTATTGATTAATGGTGTGATGTTAGAATTAGGACTGCCCCACACTGAATGTGAGAGCTACCCACAATAAGGTGGGTAGCTTGGATAAAATATAAGGGACATAAAAAGGGTCACTTGTTGCTTGCTACTTCTTCACTATTCTCCAAGCTTGCTGTATTCCGCCAGCTGAAATAGTTTCTCCTCTGTGATGCCCCTCTACCATGACTCTCTGTCTTGGTACCAGCCGCAAATGGACTGAAACCTTGACAAACTATGAGGTAAAATAAACTTATGCACCTTTAACGTGGGTATTTTTGTCTCAGCAGTGGGAAAAAGAACCAAGACACTTACCAATAAATTTGTTAGATAATACGCTTTTCATGAGGTGAGGTACACCTAAATGTTGTTTGGTACTGTTTTCTTGTGGCTGCATAATTTTATTTCTTTGTCCTGGTGTTTTGAAAGTTAAGTATAATATATCATATTTAAGATCTTTTCTTTTTATGTTTATTTGTGGTCCTAAAAACTTCTATTTGTGGATGTCCATGTCTTTGACTATACTTGGAACATTATTAGCTGTTACTTTCAGAAGTGTGCTTTCTATGCCTTTCTTTTCTTAATGCATTCCATAGATGTCAGTGCATCATATGGAATGCATAGATGTAATGCATTTCATATAATGTTGTGCCAAATTGTTCAAAGAATCTTTTCTTTCTTTTTTTATGTTTCTTTTAATTTTTTCTGACTGGTATATTTCAAAATGTATATTCATAATTAATGTATTGATGAGTCAACATTATTTTTTAATTTCAGCTCTTGATCTATTATTTACTAGATTTGTTGTTTTCTGACAGGTCTCCATTTTTTGGTGAATTCCTTATTTATTCTATCTGTTTTATGGAGTAAATTTTATGGTAGACTTCTCCTGAAGATGCTTCCTCTTTTAGTGTGTAGCTTGTGGAGAAACCCAAGGCTTTCACATTGAGGTATATCACTAGCCTTTTTAAATTTTATTAACTAAGCTGTTTTCATTTCTCTGATTTTTGAGATAGGATCTTGCTTAATCATTAAGTGAAATCCCAGGTTGTGCTTGAATTTTTTTGCCTCAGCCTCCTAGCATTTTGAAGATGTTTTACAAGGTGTTAGTTTAGTATGCTTTATTGTTTCTGTTTGTGCTGGGCTATTCAATAACCACTTCTTATGGATTTTTGGGCTAAAATTAATGTATATGGGCACCATGTGTGGCATGGTAGAGTTGAGTATGCTCATTACCATTGAAGTCCATTCCAGAATGGTAAAACATTTATGGCCTAGGTTTGTGTAGTGTGCACAACATTTGATGTGATATTCTCAGGTTGTAGTCACACCAGTAATTGGTGTAGCAGAACCAGTCAATCAAAAGTTTCATAAGATAAAGCAGAGGATAGATTTCTTTCTGGATAGGGTCTCTTTCACTAATAGCCCCAGTATTAGTGGAGAGCTTGAAGCATTCATCCTCAGACCGTGCAGTATTGTAGACCGCTCATACACTCTGTGAAAGGATGCAGAATTAAGAACCACAGAGCAACGTTTGTGGTACTGATATCCATGTCTGGCATCATTTTACTCTTAGTAATATTTTGGTGGGCAGGACAGCAACAGCAATGTGACCTTTAGTTTTGTCTATTGATTCAATGAGTGAGGAGCATGTGAGCCCAGACTTTAGGTTTTGGTGATTGTATAATATTCTTCACCGTGTGTTGACCTAATTGAAGAGAGGGATGCATCTCTTGTGTTGCTAAGGGGCAGCACACCTATGTCAATGGGACTGGCATGCAATGTCAGGACTAGTGGAAGAGGACCACATGCCCTGAAAAAGAAAATTCATGGAGTTATGATAGGACCTTGAACACTGGCTATAAGCTATAGAGTAGTATGTGCACATATATAACATGTGGTGAGATGTGGATTGATTGTGGGAAACTATCTGTCCTTCACTCTTACCATTGTCATGAATCCATATATAGCTGACCATGTCCTTGTACCTAGTGGACAGTCTATTTGGACTATCTGTTGTCAAGTTGAGCATTCATTATTCTCTCCTATACTGAAAATTCTGTTACTAAAATGTTGGATACAGAGATGACTAAGATGCTGATATTACATCTAATCAATGTTGCTCACAGACCTTCATAGCAGTGTGATAAGATGTGTGTAAGTTGCCAAGTATGAAGATATTCTAAGGATTTTTACTCATTGAGGATTATGAAAATTCCTCTCAAGAGGGTAACAAGCCACAACAATCTAGATTTTTTTTTTCTGGAGCAGGAGGGGATGCAATATTCCTATTCAAAGTAAATCTACTGTAGAAACTCCAGGTTGGTTATCTAATCGGCCTATAAGTTTCTGTCAATTGTAAAATTTTCCATCTACTGAGATTGTTGACGGCCCTAGTCATGGGGTTTGCCAAATATATCCTGTTCACAATCCCCTACAGGGAGGAGTCCATGACTCTGCAATTTGATAGTTAGCAGTTCATTTTTTTTATCTTTCTTTTTGATGTTCCTGTGTGGCAGAGTGTTACAAAATTCCTGCCTTTCTCTTTCTGATTTCCAGGGTTTTTTCATGATCGCTCACACCAGTATATAGTTATTCGACTATTTCTTGTTTTTTTTTTCTTTGTTTAGTACAAAGTAAATTCTGGGAACCCCAATTAGGCCATCCTGAGAAAATATGTAGGGACTTTTCTAAGAGAATACAGTAATGACAGATGACATGTGCGTTGTGAAGTGAGGGGTTTTGGAAATATAGACAGACACTATTAAAATACATATATTCCAATGTGAATATTGTATATAAGGAAACCAATTTAGTAGTGTAGGGAAAAAAAGGTGTCAACTAGATTACCAAAATATGGAATACTTACTTTAAATTGGCTTAAATCTAGGTGCAAATAATACATCAGGGAATAGCAGAGTTCTAGCTTTTATGTACCTTATAATGTATAATTAAAAAATTCTTATCTTGAGAAAGCAAGAAAAAACAGTAGGCTTTTAAAAATAAGCAGTGAAGATTATAGAATTACTTGAACGGTATAATTTGAAGCATAAGCTTATCTTATTGACTATGAGAAACTACTCAAAAATTACACTTAAGACATTTTGTACTGAAATTTGCTGTAGAAGGATCACCTTCTTGGCAGGGAAAGTAGACTGCACAAAGTTAGGTGTACATGTACAAGGAACAGTTAGAATGCTAACAAAATAAACCAAAAGAACAATAAACACAACTACAAAAAGAGCAATCATTTTAGAGCTAAATTGAAAAGCTATTAAGAATGTAGAAACAGCCTGGAATTGGAGGATGAGGCAGGAAGACCAGAAGATTGAGCACAGCCAGAGCTACCTACTGACATAAACATGACCCTGTCACCAAATGAAAAGGTTTTAAAAGTGCTGGGTATGAAGTTTAGTAAAAGAAGACCCTGGGTTCAATCCACAGTACAAAAGAAGCAGAAAGTAGAAAGTGTAACACAGAGTAATTTAAAAAAATTATAATGTGAAAGAGTCAGGAATAACTTCTTAATTTCTTTGGATATAGAATATAATCATCCTATGGTATAGATCTTGTATGCACTTCAAAAGCCCATGTGTTACAAGCTTGTTCCACAACTCAGCTATACACTACTGGGTGATAACTAGTGGGAGGTTTGAGGTCTTTGTGGGAATGCTCTCAAAGTTAGTAATGGACCTAGTGTTATTGTTTGTATCTATATGGCCCTGCAAAGCCTGTAGGGTTTTCTTGGCGGTGGATGAAGCTAGTGTATGAATGACTCATAGTGCAGTGCTGGTATTGAAGGTGATGGGATTAAGCGTGTGAGTACTATATTTACCCTCTAGTCAGTAGCCTGCCTAAGATATAAGAGTTAGAAAGAGGCTTGTCCTTCTCTAGCTTGTTGCTTTTTCTGTCTTCTGCTGCCATGAACTGCCATGTGTCACCTTGTCATAGACACACCTGATTGTGAACTGAAACCTCTGTGAACTGTGAGATTAAAAACAAATCTTTGTTCTTTGAACTTTACATGTTGTGTATTTTGTCTCTGCAATGAGAAAAGTAATGAAGACAGCCAGCTATTTTCTTTATATTCTATCAATTCCAGGGCGTGTCAACTACAGTCACTTATGTCCCTATAATGATGTGTTCCCTCACCAAAAGCCCAAATTCATTTTAACCACCTAATATTAGACACAAACTTCCAAAGCAGTGAACTGTAATAAAAGTTTTCTCTTTAGAATTTAGTTAACTGATATGTTTCTCAAATTATGGGTAAGAAACTCAAAAATTAGTACTAAGAAATGAGGGCTTTGTTATTTCTATATGACAAATGATGTTCAAAATCCATTAAAATTTGCATGAGTTGGAAGTGTAAGTTTGAAATCTATTAGTAACTCAAAGAAAGTACAACCTTGTCAGAAAAGTATTTGTCAACATTTTTTTCCAGGAGAAATTAAGTTTTAAAAATGTTTTATATAAGTTCTACTACATGATTTCAACACAGAATGATTACATCCACTGTGTGTAGTTGTTACATGCACGTTACATGTCATAATTCTTCATATGACCCTTATCCTCCCCTCCATTGGTCTTGCTCCATCTTTTGTCCTTATCCCATTGGGAAAAGATCTATATCACGGATTCCTGTTATCTATCTTTTTTTTTTTGCTCCATAATTTCTTTGCAATTGGTGTTTCTCATATAAGAGAAATCATGCAATATTTAAGCTTCTGTGCCTAATTTAATATATGTACTGCCAAATCTAGCACTTGTGTGCCTAACATATTCCACTTAATATTGTGGTCTAAAGTCATATCCATTTTTCTACAAATGACTCAAATTTATTCTTCTTTATAGCAAAGTAGTATTCTGACTGATTTTAGGCTTCCATCAGTTGCCTCAATTGATTTGGGGGAACACACACTCTGAGGTCTCCAGTTTTCAATCTGCTTTTCCCAGGGACTTCACACTCCTTTCCTTCCTTCACTTCCTGTAAAATATCATGGTCACTTGTATGTCTTTTTCCACATATTTTTCTTGTCTACTCTCTGGCCAGAAGCCCTCCAGCCCAATCTCTATTCTCTGTCTCTCTGCCCACAGTCATCTACCGGTCAGACCCACCTGCAGAATTTTGGATCACCCACAGCCTCCACAGTGATGCCCTTTACTCTAGCACCCAAAAATACGTTGTAACTTATACTGTGACAAGTTTTTCCAATGTTTGAGAAAACAACAAAAGAGCATCTGCTTTGCGGAATTTTGACCTGAGCATTAATTTCTGTCACCTTTTGCAAATGTTCCTCACTTCACTCTCTATTCCATTTACTTGTTGCAGATCCAGGTCTCCCTGTACTATTTAGGCAATAACTAGGCAGTGCTTCTTTCCCCATGGAAACCCACCAGTAACCATTGAATGTCCGACGAGCACAGCACTCCCGTTGCATGTGGGGGAATGGACAACTCCATTTTTATGTGGTATATAACCTCCCGTCTCACCACAATCCTACTGTTCATAGGCAGTATAATATTGTTTTTGAGACACAGATTTGTGACCTTTTGTCCCACCATAATCCCCTGCTTTTGACTTGTCTGAGTAACTGGCTTACATGCATCTCATTTTTCATGCCAGGCAGGGATTTTAGAGTGTTTGTGAGGGATTACTATTAGCCAGACCATCACTGATAGACTATATTCCTCTGTCAGTCTGTTTCTCTACCGCAGTAGTCTGTACATGGGTCTGGAATGGCACATGAAGGGCCATGAACCAGTAGTAGTAGTAGTCACACATACCTCCTAGACACTTAATATCTGTCCAGCTAGATTTTATTGTAATTTATCCTTAATATCAGTCTTTAGATTCTGTTCTAATTTATCCTCTATATCACCTTTGCATTTTGCTCCTTTCTCAGGGTACCTGCTTTTCTCCAGGGACAGTTCAGAAATATTTGCCCTTGTTGGAGCTCCATGCATGGTGATCTTCAAGAGTATTTGTCTATAATTTTAACAATTTGATACTTTGTGTGAGCAATTCTTAAAATTGGTGCAATAGTTTACATGGCAGAAAAAATTTGAAGGTAACAAAACACTCATGATGTGGTATGGGTAGAAATATCTGATTTTACCCAAATTTATGATAAGCACTGAGAGCAAAATGGAGCAAAAGAGAAAGATTTGAAAAATTTACAACTTTATTACAAAAAAAGCATGTATAATATTTTAGCCAAAGAGGGAAAGAGTAGGTAGTAATGTACTTTTTATCAGAACGTTAGAAATATTTCTTTGAGGGTGTCTCATGAATTAGCAAAGCCATAGGCATTCCTGACTTAAAGATACAGAAATGCAAATGTGTTTCAAAGAAGCATGTATTTCTAGGGAAGAATCTTTTAAACATAGAGCCCAAGTGGCACATACTCATCAAGTACCATCTGAGAATTCATTTTGCTTTGTTGAAGGAGAAAACCACTCAAAATTTGCTGAGCCATGATTCAAATGGCCACAAGTATAGTTCATATTGGCAGCAGATCTTCTGTTATCAGTGTGATGCTAGTTTTGAAGTCATGCAGAAAGACTATTCACAGAAGCATAGAAGCCTTCAGAAATATTTCAAAGGAAAGCTTAGAAGTACAATCAGTGAGTTGTGAGGTCATAGTTCCTGCAAGAATACCATCATAGGTCTAGGCAAAAATGTAAGAATAAAAGTGAAATTGAAACACAGATGTCAAAGAGAAACACAAACAATGTGCAATTTCTACTGCAGGAACCTGTGAACATTGAGTAGAGCCATCCAGTGAGCCAGCCAGATGGCCTCTTCCCAGCAAATGCATAGGTGGTAAGTGGCAATGCTACTGGGAGCCTATATCCCATTACAGTGTTCCCTGGATCCTGGACAGAGATAAAGGCTTTAATGTTTGCCCCGGAAGCTTTCGGTCTTTTTTGTGTGTTTTGTCTACTTCCTATGCCGCTATTGCTCTGACATGAAAATACCTACATAGTATTTGTTTCAGCAAAGAATTAGGGGAATGTACATCTTCCTTTTTTATTTTTAAGTGTTCTCACAACTCAATTTGTCTTGTGTATCACAGAATTTTTAACGAATACTTTTAAGAATTATAAACAGTTAAAACACTGAAATTAATAGGGATGGACTGAGTGTATTTTACATTGGAAGGTAAACAGGACTATCTGGGGACCAACAAAAAGAACTATAGTTTGGATCCTGCATTACCTAATAGGTATTTGTTTTAAGGAACTAGTGCAAACACATAAGGAGACCCTACTGGAATGTTTCCTTGTTCATTAAGTACATGCCCTTAGAAAAGATTGTGATTTCTTACAGTACCTTTAAACCTTCTTGCTTTTATTTTTCCATTTTCCTGTTATTTGATGAATAGTTTTTCAACACAGTATATTTTTGCCCTGATGCCATTCATTGGTATAGGCAGCAAATCAACAGGGCCAACTAAGCATGGACAGAATATTCCAAAGCTTTGAGCTAAAATAAACTTGTTCTCTTTCAAAGCAGATTTTTTCAGGTATTTTATAATATATTTGCTCTGGAATCAAGCACCTCTGGTATTTTATGTTGAACAAAAGTTGATCAGCAGTAATGGAAGAAAAATTCCATAGGGAGCATTAGAGAAAATAATGTCCAACTTTATAAAGAAATATTTGCATGTGTCACAAAAAATTGATAATTTACATTAAGTGTTGTATAAATGTTCAAAATCGAGAAAGCACAGAACATTCTCTGTTGTTTACGTCGTTTATGTGGTTTCTTTTGCCATTCACTTTTAGTTTCATTGCACTATTCTTTGATAATATGTAAAGGAAAATTTTGATTCTTTTGCATTTAGATTTGCATGGCTTATTCACGAGGATGTGGTCTATTTTAGAGAAAGTATCATATGCTACTGAGAAGAATGTGTATTCCGTTGTTGGATGGAACAGTCTAGATATGTTTTAAGTCCATTTGTGTGAAGGTTTCATTCAGAGATGATATTCCTTTGTTCATTTCTTTTGATTAGTTGAACTGTATATTTGTGTCAGTGGGGTATCAATGTCCCTCATTACAGCTTCATTGGTGTTTATTTGATTTTTCATGTCATCAGTGATTTTTTATGAAGTTGCATGTGTGCTAGTATTTAGTGTGCATATGCATATAATTGTTATCTCTTTCTGTTGACTTTTTCCCATAACTAATATATAGTAATCTTCTTTGTCTCTTCTGATCAGTTTTAGTTTGAAAATGTACATTTTTTGAAATTAGGATTGCACCTCCTATTTCGTTCTGGGTTGTTGTTGCATGGAATATTCTTTCTCTTTCTTTGATTTTTGAACTGAGAGTATTTTTAAATTAAATATGTTTCTTGTATGTTGCATTGGGTTTTCTTTCTTTTCTTTTGATCCATTCTTCCAATGTCTGTCTTTTAATTGGTAAATTGCAACCATTCTCATTAAGAGTTATCACTGAGAAGAGTTGACTTATTCCTGATATTATGTTATTTTCCTTTTGCACATTTTCTCACTTAATCAACATTTGCTTCACTGTTTGTTCCACCACTTGTATTCATTCTTCTTGACTTATTGACATTATTGGCTTCATTCTCTCTTTCAAGGATATACTTGAAAAGTTTTTGTAGTGCTGGATTTGTGTTCATGAATTTTTTGAGATGCTCCTGGATATGAAAATACATGCCTCTACCAAATTTAAAGGAAAGTTTTGCAAGATACATAAGTCTGGGTTGGATGTTGTTGTCTTTTAGGGCATAAAATACTTCACTGCAAGTTCTCCTCAACTTTAAATCAGAGTAGAGAAGTCTGCTCTGATTCCAGAGGGTTCACCTTTGTATGTGATTTGTTGCTACTCTCTAACTGTTTTTCAGATTTTGTCCCCATAATGGACTTCTAGAATTTGGAATAAAATTGGACATTAAGAAGCTCCTTTTTTACCATGGCTCTTTGGTCTCCTATATGCCTCATGTACCTGTATGTTTGTTTATTTATTTCCCTATATTTGGTAAATTTTCTGCCATTATTTCTGCAAATATGTTTGTTATGCCATTTGTGTTGTCTTCTAATTTTTTAACTTTTGCTCTTTTTCTTATATCATTTTTTAGCATCAGTTAGGAAACATTAGATACATTTTTCGTTTTCTTTTACGATTTTTGAGGTGCCCCTGAGTAGTTGGTCTTTGAAGGCATCACTGTCTTCTAGTTCTGAAACTGTGTCCACACATTTGTTGGTCCTACTGCGCATACTTTGAATATGATTTTCTTCTCCTATGTTTCTGATTTAAATCTTTTCATGCACACTAACACTTTGGTGAACTAGACATTTATGTTTTGTATAATTTTGTTTACTTCACCAAGCTTCCTATTTTTGTCTCCTAAGAATTCCTTCATCTTTTTATTACTTCCAATATGTTGTCTCTAATCCTGCTGACTACTACTTTGAACTCTTTTCTGTCCTCCTTTGCTGTGCTTTCTACTAATTTAGGTGTGTGGCACATATTATTCTTCCCCGTGTTGCCCCTCGGACTGACTTTTTGGGAAGTTAGAAACACTGGAAGGTGTTTTCTTTCTTTTTCTTCCCATGTTGCTGTTGTTTTTCTTCATTCACTTGTTTTGTTTGTACTGAGGTTAACTGATAATTATTGTGTAAAAGCTCAGTTGCTTGTATAAAAATATCTTTAGTTGCTTTTCACTATTGTAGTCTGGACATGGCTAACTATAATCCTTTGCTACAGGTCCAAGATATGACCATCTTGGTTATTTTGGGGAAGGAGGATGCAATGTAGCTAGTCCAGCAAGCAAATTCTCTGGGAATATCCTTTAGCATGGTTATAGTCACAAAAGCAGTCTGAGTGTTTACAGAGAAATCGTGAAAATTAGTATACCCTGACTATACCAAGTGAAACAGCTACAGTAATATTACCTAAGATAAATTATACATTAATATACCATAACATGCCATTTTATATATCATGTTTAACCCTAGAGACTTAACCATTAATTAAGTAGGAGTGCATGGTTGAGTTCTTGCAGCTGACTAGACCAGATTTTTCTGTCACTTCTACTTGTAGCATTCAAAAAGTCCTCAGAGACACACAAGCCACACCATGGAAGAAAATAACCTACAAACTAATGAAAATTACAAAAATTAGTTAAGAAATACAAGCTCATTTGCACTCATAAGAAAATAGAATATTCCTCAGAATTCAATGGGAGAGCAAAAATATTATGAGCAAGGTAACTGAAGAAATGAATCCAGGATTGACCAAGATGGCAACGTTATGAACAACAGAGAAAGAGCCTCTCGGAATATTTCCATCTGGATATTGAAATATAGCAATGTGAGGAAGACAAGAGGCAGAGAAGTGGGTCTGCTGGACCCAGGAAGGATCTGAGGTGCAAATTAAAGCCCACAGAGAGAATGAAGGGGGAAATTTCAATGAAGAGGAAGTAGGCAGCCCATGATACTTTCTCCCTGAGACAGGTCTCAATGTGCAAGAGGAGAGATTCAAACCTCTGGACTTATGGTGACTGCCAGGAACCCCAGAGGTGTCCACATTTTGCAAAAATAAGAACCAGATGGAAATAGCTCTGCAACAAAGAGTTTGGAAGGCAACATACTTTATTAACACTGATGGGCTGGTGGAAATTCAAGTTTCAAATCATCAGCCCTGAGTCAGAGGAAAGCAAGGTTCAATATATGTATTTTCAAGCAGGATTACAAAGGCTGACAGTGAATTACTTCATCACTTGTTACATGTGTTAGTCATTCATTTCTAGGCAGATTTACTTGGGGATGGGTTTGGTTACACAAGGTTACTTATGATATGATAGGATGACAGGGAAGTTGATGCCAAGTATGCAGGTGTGATGCATTGCTTGTGTGCCGAACTCTGCCATTGTGTCCCAGGCAGGAATTCTGTTCTGGGCAGGAAGATCTTGAAGCAAGTTAGCAAACATGGTATTTTTTCTGACATTCATGCAGCTGCATATGGTCAGACAGGGCTGAATCTGATCATCTCTGAGTTTAGACAGTAAAATACAACTGAGTCTGGGATCCAATCTATGAAGCTCCTAGATTTTAAAATTTGCTCTGATGTGCAGAGTGTACAGTAGTGTCAGGGAAACGTGAACCTGAAGGGCTGCACACACTGGCAATGTGTGCTGAGGGCTCAGTCATTCCATAGGAGAAAGTGATTGGCTACGAGCCATCTTAGAGAGCCACCTGAGCTCAGAAGTCAGAGCTGCTGTTGACTTCATCTAATGGCTCCCAGTCGGGCTCAGGTCCATGCAATGTACACTGACTGCTACAGACCAAATGAGTCTGGTCTCACCCAGAAAGTGAAGGCTTGCTGAGATTATCCACTGCCCACCAAAAAGCTAATGATGGCTTGCTGGGATAGATCAGCAAAGATTGAGACTCTGTCTCCACATGTCTACTGCAGAGAGCAGAGACAAACCTGGAAATGGACTTTTTATGGTACCTTTCTCTCTCTTGTGTATTTTTTGTTATGGTAGTGGTTTTGTTTTGTTTTTTTATTTTGTTTTTTCTGCGTCATGGTTTGATCTTCTTTTCATATGAGTGTGACCATGGTTTCTAGCCTCTTTGTGGTGGTTGTTCTGTTCTGCTCTGTTTATCTTTCTTCTCCCCTTTCAGTCTTCTGCACCAGCTTCTCAAAGTTAATGTGATCCCCTTTATCTTCCAGGCTTACTTCTAATGTCTACTTCTTCTTCTAATTCTCTACTTTACCTAACTCCTTTTAAATTTTAACTTCTGAGGGTGAAACTGACATATTGAGGATTTATATACTTCATATAATTTTCTGGTATGTTTTAGATATTGTTATATAACTACAAATTTAGTTGATATGTTTAAAGGTGACAAATTAATGGTTACCCCAGTTTGTTGTTTTCTAGGCTGTGATTGTTGGTACTATTATAGCTAAAAGTGAAATAATAGTTCTAAACAGCTATTCTTTGTCAGATTCGAATACTGACATTGACTAACAGTCATAGAAAATACTGTGGCAGAGTGACAGAAAACCAGTGGCTGGGCCAAATAGGTAGCAATATTTCATTCCCAAAAAATTGAAGAGGTAAGATCTTGCAACACTCTCAAAACCCAAGAACTGCTAGACCTGGAAGATACCTCGGAGTAGTCATTTAATAACTGTTCTAAATACTAGAAATAAATCAACACACCAAAGGCAATTTACAAGCATCTCTCCAAGAATTAATTTTAAAAAATAGAAAATGAGAAAACACTTAAACAAGATGCAACTCCAGACATCCGGTTCACTAAAGGCAAACCCAAGGAGCAATGAAGTGTGGGAATTCTAAAGTCATGCACCTGACCTCTCTGAAGTAATCATAACAAAGCAGTTGAATGAGGCTCTAGAAAAATATCAAACTAGGAATAATTTCTTAAATAACTACAGAGATGGTGACCACAATGAAAACCATGCTTAGTGACTCTAAAGTAGATACAGACAAAATAAGAGGAGCTTAAGAAAATTATGAAAGCCATCAATGGTCAGCATAGGAAAAAAATGAGGCAGTTACAAGAAGTTGTCCAGAAGAATAAAAATTCCATTGAAAATATCCACAGCAGATTAACCCACTGGGAGCACAGGATGTCACATATAGAAGACAGGCTTTTGCTTAACAACCATGAATAGAAGGATTCCTCAAAAAAGGCAAGGGGCTGTGATAAATCAATCCAGCATCTGCTGGATGAGGCGAAGAAGAATGACTTAAGATAGATTCAAGTCTGTGAAAAAGCAGCAGATTATCAGAAATTATATTAATAAAACTGTTCACAGATGTCATAGCAGAAAACTCCTCACAGGGAAATGTTTGACATACAATAAATGAAACATGTAGAACTCTAATTAGCCATACAACCAGTTATATCATAATCAAGATTTCAGAAATTCAGCACAAGAATAGAGTCTTAAAAGCTCTTAAGGAAAAGAAACAAATCACCTGTAAAGGAAAGCCTGTCATGATCACAGCTGACTCTACAGCATAAACCCTCAAGTCAATGTGAGCCTGGGGTGAAATATTTCAAGTGTTAAAGGATAACTGCCTTTAACTCAGGTTGATGTATGCCACAAAGATATCTTTCAAAATTGATGGAGAAATAAGATACTTCCATGAAAAGGAAAATTTGAGGAAATTCATGATGACCAAACTTCCATTCCTAAATGTTTTGAAGGACATTCTAGAAAGACACAACTGGGACTAAAATTCCATGAACACCAGCAGAAGAAATCCACCAAGCAAGGCAAACAATTAAACAGAGGAAAGGAAAAATGAAGGCGAGCCAACAACAGCAAAATAACATGAAAAGGAAGTCAATACATATCAGTTATAACCATAAAAGTTAACAGTCTCAATTCAGAAATCAAAACACACAGACTGGCAGAATGGCTTAAGAAACAAGTTCCAACAATATGCTGCAAGGAAGAAACACATTTAACTCAAAAAGAAATTCATAGATTGAAAGTCAAACAATGGAAAATATTACTCCATGTGACAGGAACCCAGAAAAAATCAGGAGTAGCTATTCCATTTGCAGACAAAGTGAATATCAAGCCAAGTGTGATTAGAGAGATAAAGAAGGCCACTATTTTCTTGTAAACAGAACAGTGCAAGAGGAAGAGATAACAGTCATAAATATATGCACAACAAATACCAGTGCACCCAACTATGTAAAGTAAATATTAACAGAACAAATCTATAAGACAAACATTAACATGAAAAATCAAATAAGCACTAGTACAGTTTTATTAAGGGATCTCCATACTCCACTGTCACAAAAAGCCAGAAAAACTGGACAAAAATTCCACAATGTTAGAACTGAAACAAACTTTTGGACTTAGTAGATGTCTACAAGGTGTTCCATACCCCACAACATAAGAACACATATTCTTCTCAACTCCACATGGGATATTCTCCAAAAAAGGCCACATACTAGCTCATAGAATATGCTTAAGTAAATGCAAAGGAATTAAAATAATCTCATGACGTATTTTCAGATCATAGTGCAATTAAACTGGAAATCAAAGGTAAAAAACCAACAAGAACTTCATAAACATTGAAATTAAATAGCCCCTCCTGAGCTACCAATGAGTTACAGATGAGATTAAAGAAGAAACTAGACATTTTCTATAACTAAATGATAACCACAGGGGCTTGAGGATATAGCTCAGTGGGGTAAGTGCCTGCCCAGCAAGCACATGGTCCTGAGTTTGATCCCCAGTACTGCAAAAAGATAAAAATAAAAATAAATGATAACCACAAAAAGTGTATGAGAAACAATAAAAGCAATCATAATAGGGAAATATATACCAGTGAATACCCATATCAGGAAAACAGAGAAAACACAAATAAACAACTTAATAGTGAATCTTAGACTCCTAGAACAAGAAGAGAAACTAAGTTAAGGGTTTGTACAAGGGAGGAAATTATAAAGGTTGGAGCAGAAATTAATGCACTGGAGATTAAGAAACAATACAGAGAGTCAATGAATCAATTGAGTTGGTTCTTTGAAAGATTAAATAAAATTGACAAGCACGTAACCAACCTTATCAAAAACAGGAAAAATGAACTCAAATCCATGTATTTTGGAATGAAAAACATGAAATCACAATGGACCCTGCAGAAATCCAGATCATCTACACCTACTTTGAAAACTTGTATTATAGTAAGATGGAAAATGCAGAAGAAACTGACACTGGACACACATAAATTAACAAATATGAATCAAGAAAATATAATCTCAAATAAACAAATATTAACCAATGAAATCAAAGAAAGAATTAAAAACATACCAACAATGAGAAGCCCTGGAAATGATGGATTCACCCCTGAATTCTACAAGAAATTAGGGAAGGTCTAACACAATTTCTGAAATGCTTTTTTATTTTTTATTTTAAACAGAATAATAAAAAATAAAAATTATACAAAATTTCAAATCCAAATGATAGGAAGTTAACAATGGTTATTATATGGCATATTGCTATCTTTAAAGTAGTTGCTTAGATTATGCAGATATAGGCATGTAAAACTTATCAAACAATATAAGCACAGTTACTTTCAATAAAATAGTAGAAATTAGTAGTGTACACACATATACACACATAAGATAGCTAATATATATATATATATATGTACACATGTATATATATATGTACACATATATATATATCCTTTCATCTTTTCTCCTTTCCTCATCCCAATTTTTCTTTCTTTTTTTTTCCTTTGGTACCAGTAATTAAACTCTGGACCTTGCACTTGCCACACAGGTGTTTATGCCATTAAACTATATCCTCAGCCCCTTTTCTTTCCTTTTGAGCAGTTTGTTTCCCTTACACAAGGGAGACAATGATGTTTACACATATAACTATGATTTATTTCACTTATGACTATGATCTGTAGTTGCATCCTACTACCTATAAAAGTTTCCAGATTGCATTCCAAAATTAGGAATAAGACAAGGATATCCATTGTCTCCAATCTTATTCAACATAGTCTTGAGAAATTAGCCAGAGCAACTAGACAAGAGAAAGAAATAAAAGGAGTAATGATAGGAAATTTAGAAGTTACATTATTGTTATTAGCAGATGATACGATACTCTACATAGAAGACTCCAAGAACTCCACTAATTAACAAATTCAGTAGCCCAGGTAGATACAAAGTCAACACTCAAAAGTCACTAGCCTTCCTGTACATGAATAAAAAGCTTACTGAGCAAGAAATAAGGGAAACAACACCTTTCACAATGACATTTAAAAAATGAAATACTTAGGAATTATTCTAATGAAGGATGTAAAAGACCTCTAGGTTGAAAACTGCAGTACTCTAAAAGGGGAGACTGAAGCAGATATCAGAAAATGGAAAGCTATCCTTACTCTTGGGTAGGAAGAACCATTATAGTGAAAATGGTCATAATTCCAAAAGTGTTATAAAGGTTTAATGCAATTCCAATGAAAATTCCAACAGCATTTCTCACAGTATTAGAGAAAACTATCCTACAAATCATCTGCAAGTAGAAGAGTCCTAGAATAGCAAAGGCAATTCTGGGCAACAAAGGCAAAGCAGGGGACATCACGACCCCTGAGTTGAAATTATACCATAAAGCTACTGTGACAAAAACAACGTGGTACAGGTCAAAGGAACAGATTAGAAGATATTATGGTTTAGGGCTGCATGTCCCCCCAAATGCTCATGCAGTTATAAGGTGGCTTTTAGAGTTTATGACTGATCCATTATCCAATGCTGGGATTATGAGTGTGAGAGCTATACACGCCATAGGGCGAATAGTTTGTATATGTAAGGGAGAGAAAGAAGCAGCTGGCCACCATTCCTCCCGTCATTTCTCTCTTCTTCCTCTTGTTGCTTTGCTGTGTAACAGAGACATGAACTGTGCCACTGTCCCTCAGAACCAGCCAAGTGTGGACTGAAACCTCCAAAAACTGTAAGCTAAATAAATCTTTCCTTTCTTCATTTTGGATGTTGGGTATTTTGTCTCAGCAATGAGAATAAGGTAACCAAGACAGAAGACAAAGAAACAAATCCAGGCATACTCATTTACCTTATTTTTACAAAAAAGCCAAATATATTCAATGGAAGAAAGACAGCCTTTTACATGGTGATGGAAAAACTGGATCTACACATGCCAAAGGTTATAATTGAACCCATATCCTTCACCATGCACTAAACTAAATTCAAAATGAATCAATGATCTAAATATTAAAAAGAAAACATGAAATCTCTTATAAGTTAGAATAGGTACATCACTTGTAGACATAGACTTAGGCAGAAACTTTTCCAATAAAACCCTAATTGCAAAGGAACTATCACAAAGAATCAACAACTGGGATCTCATCTTATTAAAAAGCTTTTGTACAGCAAGAGAAACCACCAACACTGTGAAGATAAAACCCACAATATGGGAAAAAGTTTTGCCAGCTCTTCCACAGACAAAGGTTTACTATCAAGAACATGTAAAGAACTCAAAAATTCAAACCTCCCAATTTTAAAGACTCAGTACATAAAAGTGCATCTGAGATGAATACATACTTCTCAGATAAAGAAATAGAGACAGTAAAGAAGGATATGAAAAAAGTTCCATACCACTGATTACCCGAGAGACTCAAATTAAAACAAAAATGAGATGTCATCTCACCCTGGAAAGAATGGCTATTATCAAGAAATCAACAAATAACAAATGATGGAGGGGTTGTGGGGAAAAAGGAAAGCTTTTTCACTGTTGTTGGAAGTGTAGACAGATGCAATCACTGTGGAAATCAGTATAGTGATTTCATAAAAAGTACGATTTGAAGTCACATTTGGATCAACAATTCTGCTTCTCAATATCTTGCCTGAAGAAATAAAAGCATCATACCACAGTGACATATATGCACCCATGTTTACAGCAGCACAATTCATAATAGCTAGGTACATATTGGAAACAAGCTAAATATCCATCAACCAAGGAACGGATAAAAAAGAGGTGGTCTTTTTATACAATGAAATACTACTCAATTATAAAAATAAACTGGATACTTTTATACATAAATCCATGCAACTCAAGACCATACTCATAAGTGAAATAAACCAGACATACATGTGCAAACATCATATTGTCCGCCTAGTGTGAGAAGCTGAAAGAGTAAATAAGATACAGCATGTACATTAGATATTGGAAAATGGGAAGAAACTGTACAAAAGGAAAAGTTTCTTCCAATTTTATAACATCTGGGATGGGGAAAAATACGGAAGGAGAAAGAGAACAATATATATATATTTAGTTAAGATCAAGAATTTTTCAATAAAATTATGATTGTACAGGAGCTATCACAGAGAATCAACTTTTTACTATAAATATATATAATTAAGAGAGTTATACTACTTATTTCTCTTGTTCCTTTGAAAAGAAAGTTTTGTGCTAATATTTTCTGGATAATTACATGCTTATATATTATACACTGAGAAACCACATTAAAATATGCAAAG
>PVLD010028217.1:0-19693 GCA_004027595.1 Dinomys branickii
TTTCTTTAGATGTACAAAAACTTTTCAGTAGGATGAGGTCCCAATTATTGATTCTTTGAAGTGTTTCCCTTGCAGTTTCATTTTTGTTCATGAACTCTCTGCCTACTCCTATGTCTTCAAGATTTTTACCTACTTTCTCTTCCAATAGATTTAGAGTTTCTGTTTTAATGTTGAGATCTGTGATCCATTTTGACCTGAGGTGCATGGTGATAGACTTGGGTCTATTTTCAGTTTTCGGCAAGAGGCAAGCCAGTTTTTCCCGTACCATTTATTAAAGAGGTCATCTTTTTTCCAGTGAGTTTGGTTGGCCCCTTTGTCAAATATTAGGTGGCTGAGTGTGTTTTTCGTTGTGGTTGCATCTTCCAGTCTGTTCCATTGATGCTCAGGTCTGTTTTTTAGCCAGTACCCGGTTGATTTTATTACAGTAGCTTTGTAGTATAATTTCAGGTCAGGGATTGTGATTCCACCTGACTTGTCCTTGTTGCCCAGGATTGCTTTTGCTATTCTGGGTCTCTTCTGGTTCCAGATGAATTTAAGGAATGTTTTCTCTAGATCTTTGAGGTATGCTAATTGTAGTTTAATCGGAATTACATTGAATCTGTACAACAGTTTTGGTAGTATGGCCATTTTCACTATGTTGGTTCTTCCTACCCATGAGCAGGGGATGTTTTTCCATTTGTAGAAATCCTCTTCGATCACTTTTTCCAGAGTACTGTAGTTTTCACTGAATAAATCTTTCACATTCTTTGTTAGATTGATTCCTAAGCATTTCAACTTCTTGGATGCTATTGTAAAAGGCATGGTTTCCTCAATTTCTCTCTCAGTCTTTTTGTTGTTCGTGTATAGGAATGCTATTGATTTTTGGGTGTTGACTTTGTATCCGGCTACGCTGCTGAATTTGTCAATTAATTCCAGGAGTTTTCTTGTGGAGATTTTGGGGTCCTCCATGTGTAGTATCCTGTCATCTGCAAATACTGATAGTTTGACTTCTTCCTTTCCTATCCTTATTCCTTTTATTTCTCTCTCTTGTCTAATTGCTCTGGCTAATGCTTCCAGAACTATGTTGAAGGAGTGGTGACAATGGACATCCTTGTCTTGTTCCTGACTTTAAAGTGAATGTTTTCAGTTTTTTTCCATTTAGTATGATGTTGGCTGTTGGTTTGTCATAGATGGCTTCGATCAGATTGAGGTAGTGGCCATCTATTCATTTTTTTTCTACGGTTTTTAACGTGAATGCATGTTGGACTTTATTGAAAGCCTTTTCTGCATCTATTGAGATGATCATGTGGTTTTTGTCTTTGGCTGTATTGATATGATGTATTACATTAATTGATTTGCGAATATTGAACCATCCCTGCATTCCTGGAATAAATTCTACCTGGTCGTGGTGTATAATTTTCGTTATGATTCGCTGTATTCTATTTGCTAGTATTTTGTTGAGTATCTTTGCATCTACGTTCATTAGAGAGATTGGCCTATAGTTCTCTTTCTTGGTTGGGTCATTCTCTGGTTTTGGTATTAGTATAATACTTGCCTCCAGAAATGTGTTAGTGAGAGTTGCTTCCTTTTCGATTTAATTGAAGAAATTGAGGAGTGTTGGCATCAGATCTTCTCTTAATGTTTTATAGAATTCTGCTGTGAATCCATCAGGGCCTGGGCTTTTCTTTTTTGGTAAGTTTTTAATGACATTTTCAGTTTCATTAATTGATATTGGATTGTTCAGGATTTTTGAGTCTTCCTGATTGATATTTGGTAATTTGTACCTTTCTAGGAATCTGTCCATTTCTTGTGAATTTTCTATCCTTTGGAAGTAAAGATTTTCAAAGTAGGTATTAATGATCTTTTGGATTTCTGTGGGATCTGTAGTGATTTCATCCTTTTCATTCCTTATTGCATGAATTTGGGTTCTTTCCCTTCTTTTTTTGATAAAGTTGGCTAGGGGTTTATCAATTTTATTTATTCTTTCAAAAAACCAACTGTTTGATTCACTTATTTTTTGTAGAGTTTTCTTCATCTCAATTGCATTAATTTCTGCCCTGAGTTTTATAATCTCCTCCCTTCTTTGGGCTTTTGGTTTGGGTTGTTGCTCTTTTTCTAAGAGTTTGTGTTATAGCATTAGTCTATTTATTTGCTCCCTCTCTGCTTTCTTTATGTATGAGTTCATTGCTATAAATTTCCCTCTGAGGACTGCTTTCATTGCATACCACGGATTCCGGTAGGTTTTATTTGCATTTTCATTTGTTTGTAGGTATTTTTTAATTTCTTCTTTCACTTGTTGTGTGACCCACTGGTTATTCAGGAGTTTGTTGTCTAATTTCCAAATGTTTATGTGGTTTTTGGAGTTCTCTTTGTCAGTAATTTCCAATTTCATTGCACTGTGGTCAGATAATATGCATGGGATAACTTCAGTTCTTTTACATTTAGGTAGTTATGCTCTATGGGCTAGAATGTGGTCAGTTTTAGAGAAAGACACATGTGCAGCTGAGAAAAATGTGTTTTCTGATGTTGTGGGGTGGAATACTCTGTATACATCTACTAAGTCCTTTTGTTCACACTTTTGTTTCAGGTCTGTTATTTCTTTGCTCAGTTGCTGTCCAGTTGACCTGTCTCTTTGCATCAGAGGGGTGTTTAGGTCCCCTATTACAATAGTGTTATTAGTTATTTGATTTTTCACGTCTGTTGAGATTTGACTTGGAAAGTTTGGTGCTCCATTGTTTGATGCATAAATGTTTAGGATTGTTATCTCTTCCTCTTGCAGCTTTCCCCTAGCTAGTATGTAATGGTCTTCTTTATCTCTTTTGATTGTTTTTGGTTTGAAGTTTACATTGTCTGCAAACATAATAGCTACCCCTGCTTTTTTCTGGGGACCTGTTTCATGGAGAATTGTTTTTCATCCTTTACCTTTCAGCCTGTGGATTTCCTTTTGAGTAAAATGTGTTTCCTGTATACAGCATATCGTTGGATTGTGTTTTTAATGCACTCTGCCAATCTTTTCCTTTTGACTGACGAATTGAGGCCATTTACATTAGTGGTTATAATGGTTGTATGTTGGCTTATTCTAGTCATGTTATTCACTTGTTGTTTTCCTACTTTTGCTATCTGTTTACTTACTTGTTCTGTTTGAGTGTTTCTTTCTATTGTTGTTCTTGAGATTGTGGTCACTTTTTTCTCTGTCTAAAATATCTTTTAGTGCTTTTTGCAAAGCCTGTTTGGCACTCATGATGTTCTTCAGTTGTTCTTTGTTGTGAAAATATTTTATTTCCCCATTAAATTTGCAGGATAGTTTTGCAGGATACATCTGTCTGGGTTGGAAGCTGTTTTGTCTCAGAATCTGTAATACCTCACTCCAAGCTCTTCTTGATTTCATGGTTTCTGTTGAGAAGTCTGCTGTGATTCTGATGGGCTTTCCTTTATAGGTGATCTGTTTCTTTTCTCTAGCAGCTTTTAATATTGTGTTCTTTTGCTGGATGTCTGGGATCTTGACTATTATATGTTTGTGTGTGGTTTTCTTTGGGTTATGACTCGTTGGGGTTCTATATGCCTCCATTAACTATACTTCAGTATCTTTTACCATGTTTGGGAAATTTTCTGCTATTATTTCAGCAAATATTCTTTTTATATCATTTGTGTTGTCTCCTGCTGTTTCACTGACTCCTATTACTCGAATATCATTTCTTTTTGCCTCATCTTGCAGCTGTTGGATTGATTTTTCTTCGACCCTTGATGACTTTGTGAGACCCTTCCTTTCACGCTGATTAGCTGCCATGCTGTCTTCAAGATCTGAAATTCTATCTTCAGCTTCATTTAAGTGGTTTTGCAAGCTTTCAGTGGAAGTTTTCACTCCCTGGCAATCTCTTTGGACCTGTTTCATTCGTGATAATTCATTCCTAAATTGCTCTTGTAACATTTCCATTTGTTTCCTATTTTCTTCTATTCTTTTATCTATTTCTTTTCTATGTGTATGGAACATTTCTTCCATTATACTTTTCAGTACATTTTTTGTCTGAGGGATTATTTCTACTTTAATCTCTTTTGTGGCCTGATGGAGTTGTTTCTTTACTTCGGATGTGATCATTTCCGAAATTGCAGGTATGTGACTTATTTCTGCTTTAATCTGTTCTATGGCCTGATGGAGTTGTTTTGTTACTTCAGGCATAATCGTTTCATAAATTGCAGGTATGTGGCTTATTTCTGCTTTAATCTGTTCTATGGCCTGATGGAGATGTTTCTTTATTTTGAAGGCAATCGTTTCAGAACTTGCAGGTATGTGGCTTCCTAGTTCCCCTATATCCTCACTTCCAGGACTTGCTCTGAGTGGGGTTGAGTTCTGAGACTGCGTTTTGTTCTTCTGTCTTCCCATTTTTGGATATCAGATTCAAAATATTGAGCTATGAATTACCCAGGCAGTTCACCAGGCAAAGGTCCGTTGCAAAGGCTGCTCCAAAGGCTCCTTCTCTTTGGGAGAATGTCCCTTAAGCTTTCTGCTAAGAGTTCCACTGAAAAGGCTGCTCAGATGCTGCTTTGTGGTCCGAGCTACTCCCTACCCAGAGATCTGGCCAGGGCGCGCAAACAGCTCACCAGCCCCGTGGTCCGTGCAGGCGGGGCGGGGGGGGGGCTCAAATATTCCTCCCTGGGCCGAGCTTTTTCCCGACTCAGAAATCTGGTCAGGGTGTGCAAACAGCTCATCTGCCCCAGGGTCTGTGCAGGCAGGGTGGCTGCTGAGATATTCCTCCCTGGGCCGAGCTCCTCCCCGAATCAGAAATCTGGTCAGGGCGTTCAAACAGCTCACTGGCCCCGGGGTCCGTGCAGGCAGTGGAGCTGCTCAGATGTTCCTCCCTGGGCCGAGCTTCTCCCTGACTCAGAAATCTGGTCAGGGCACGCAAACAGCTCATCCACCCTGGGGTCTCCTTGATGACTTCAAGAGATCCTTTCTTTCACAATCATCCGCTGTCATGCTGCCTTCAAAATCTAAAATTCTATCTTTGGCTTCATTCAAGTGGTTTTGCAAGCTTTCAGTGGAAGTTTTCATTTCCTGGAAATCTCTTTGAGTTTGTTTCATGCGTTCTAATTCATTCCTAAATTGCTCATATAACATTTCCATTTGTTGCCTTTGATCTTTTCTTTTGTCAGTTTCTTCTCTGTATGTGCAAAGCATTTCTTCCATTATTATTTACATTTCGTTTTTTTCCTGAGATATTATTTCAGATTTAATCTCTTCTATGGCCTGATGGGGTTGTTTTCTTTACTTTAGATGTCATCATTTCAGAAATTTTAGGTATGTGGCTTCCTAGTTCTCCTATGTCATTGTCTCCTGTACTTGCTCTGGGTGGGGTTGTGTTCTGAGACTGCATTTTGCTCCTATGTCTTGTCATTTTGAATGTCGAATGACAAGTGCTGAGCTACAAACTACCCAGGCAGCTCTCAAAGTGCTCTAGGGACCCTAGTTTACCTGGATATCAAACTAATACCAAGGTGGTAGCAGGCTGTGGACCACTGGGCCCAGGAACCCCAGGTAATTGCTGGGGTGCAAGGCTCAGACCACACTGCAATGGTGGGGGAGTGCTTGGCTTCAGTACCAGGGTCTCCAGTCTGTGGGTGGGAAGTGTGTAGGCCTCAGCCTTGAAGCCGATGGTGGTTAGGCAAGAGCTGCTGCTTTGGGATCCTTGGGTAGCTGGTCAGGGGAGAGCAGGCCTCAGCTCCCATTCCCGAGAACCCTAGAGCCTGAGGCTGTTTCCACACTACATGTCTCAACCACCACCAGTCCGAGCTCCTTCCTAACTCTAAAGCTTGGAGCAGAGCCCAGGCACAGGTCTTACTGGAGGAGAAGAGTTCTGCCAACACACTGCGCTGCTCAGGTGGCACCACAGGCCAGCATCCCTCGCTGGTGGAAGGTCTGGCGCTGCACAGCCCAGACCGACCTTCTAGTCTAATTTATCTTCATTGCCACTGCTCTAATCCTGCTTGCTGTCTTCTGCAAAGACCTGACTGATCTGCTTACTTAGCTTGTTTCTAACGCACTGCCAATTCTTTCTTCACCATGGAGCCAGAATGACTTTGTGAAATGGCAAAGTATGCACAGAATCTTTCCGTGGTTTCACTTTGCACTAGGAATGAAATCCAAAATTCTAATCAAGGTTTTGCATGCTCTGGTCCCTGTTTATTCTCCAATTTCATTCAGCCTCTTCTGTGTTCCCATCACACCAGCCTTCCTCCTCTCAGTTCCTGGGGCTTACTAGACTCTTTCTCCTCTTAGGTTCTTTACTTAAATTGCACTTCCTGGCACATTTTCATCTGAAGGTCTCAATTTCGTTACTCCTTAGAAGTATTTCAGCAAATTTCATGTCCTCTTAAGGCATTCTGTTATCCACATGTTTTCCTACTTTGTAATAAATGATCTGCTCAGTATCTTGTTCTTCACTGGTCTGTAAGTGTAAGGATGGATATCAATTCATTTATCTCTGTGATAGATTCATACTATATAACAGGTACTGATGTTAAACATCTTTTTCTTACTGTAACAAATAACTGAGACAATCAACTTATAAAGAGAAAAACTTACTTTGGCTCACAGGTGTGGAGATTTCAGCCTGTAGTGTATTGGTTCCATTGCTTTTGGGCCTGTGGCAAGGCAGCACATCATGGCATGACAAAATCACTCACCTCATGATCAGAAGCAAAAAGAAAGGCACCATGGTCCCATATGCCCAATGACCTGATGACCTCCAACTACATCTCACATTCTAATATTTCTACCACTTCCCAGGAGTACTATATCCAAACTATGGCAATGGTCAATATTTATTTATTGAGAGAATACATAAGTACTGTTGGGACAGAGAACAGACCCCTTAATTGTAAATGCTACTATACCAACACAGAGGCAAACTGATAAGTAGATATTTGAAATTATTGTTTTATAATTTTTTCAGTTGCAAAATTGAGAGTATCACCAAAAATGTGAATAGAAAATAATCAATTTTCAGTGAAACTTATCATTTGATATTTTTCCAATCTCCTTTTCCATGTACATTTCAAATTCTATCTTTTAAACTTAGTAATAAATCTTAAGTATTTCTCTGACATTACAGAATAGTAATAATGATTCTTCAGAACCATTGTTTGAAAATGTTTGTGGCTTCATGTTGCACCGAGTGTATATTACCATAATCTGTTAGCACTTTGCCCGTTGACAAACATTTAAGTTATTTTCATTTTTTTCCTTGTTGTACATGTTTTTTGGTTTTTTTCTTAACTTAATCATTAAGAGTACATGACTAAAACAAAGGGTGATATTTGGTTTGAAGGAGATTGTCTAGAGTTCCATAGTAACACTATGGATAGGTAGGATACCTACCTATTTTACTTTCTCTTACAGAATTTCTCAAAAGAGAATTTTGTTTGATCATCACATACATATATTGGTCCAGAACACTAGATCTGGTCCTAGCTTCAACTTTGAATAGCTGTGCAGATCAAGTTAGTCAATCTTTCAGAATCCTTTTATGACTAGAATGGTGGTCAAATTATATTTTCCCTGTCCTATTTTTGCATCCTTTTTCCTGCCTTGCTTTTATTGCTGATACTTGTTACAAATCAGGAAGTAAAGACAGAAGGGAATGGCTGAACATACTGAATGTTTCTCATACACACACACACACACACACACACACACATATAGTGTTTGTGCGTGTGTGTATGTGTATCTGTTTCTACATCACAGGGGTGGGAGTCAAGGGTATCCATGTACCAAGGCTGGATATGGACAGGCCTCTACATTATGGATGTCAAACGATCCTCCTGCATTGTTAAAGCCATGCACTATCAGCTGAGTGGGTTGACTCTTGACTTTGGCCAAGGATGTTCTACTCTCTCTCCCTTGCAGTCAGGATTGGTTCTGGGATCGTGCAATCCATCTGAAGGACTGAACTTCAGTTTAGTGGTTGAGTGAAGTGAGGGTCTTTCCCCTTGCATAGGATTGAAGAAGTAAGTAACCAGTGTTGCTATTAGCCACTTGAAACTGAGAAGCTGACCAAAAAACAAAATAAAACAAAAAACCCACCACCAAACAAAACTGTTTGGGTTTTTCTGGCTCCCGCTTGGTTGCTGTAGCGACCGGCCAGTGCCGCGCGGACCTTTAAACGTCATACGCTAAGCGCCACCTTTCTTCCCTTGAATCGAACTACAACTCCCAACTTACCTCTTATAATTTCCTGTTTCCCTTTCCCGTGCTCCCGCCCAATCCTGGCGGTTTGCCTCCTAATCCCCACCTCCCGCTAACTCGGGACCGGGACAAAGAACAGCAGAGGTTTTCGCGCCTTTCCCTCCTTTCCCACTGTGCAACCTCTCCGCGCCCGCCCACAATAAAAACGTATCCTTTGTCTTGCTTTACTTCTCTCTCTGTCTCTCCACGATGGAATAAACCTATCAAAAACAAAATGACAAATAGAGCCCAGAGAAACAGAGGGAGAGAAGTAAAGCCTGAACAGACCGTACTGAAAAGCTCACCTCTGGACTTCGCAAGTAATAGGAGCTGAAAATTAAGGATGTAAGCCAGCTGGAATTGGTTTTCATTGTTGCCACTCAAAAGCACTTAAATCTATGCATGAAAATTGGCAAGACTGCTACATGATTACTACTTACCAAGTAATTGAATTGTGGCATTCTCCTGGAGTAGCTTCTGTCCTAGAAGAAAATTTTTCCACAACAGAGGAGACCTGCCTGAGAGACTCTCAGGACCCATTCTTGTTTCAGTCTGTTCCCTTCGCACCTGTATACAATGGCTCTGGGGGCAGAGAACAGACACCCTAGCTGTTACTGTTATAGCAGCTCGGAGCCATTGCCCTTTCTACAGACAGACCACTCAACTTTCAGATGCTATATTTACATGAAAATTTTCTATTTGAGATAAATATATCACAGAGGTGGCTTGTGGTTATTTATAATACCAAATTGCAAAGCCTGGGGGCTGTAGTGGACAGGTTCAGAATAGTATGTTATTCAAGAATGTAAGTCTCAAAATTAGGAATCTGGGACCACAGATTGTGTTTAGAATGTTTGTGCTTAGAAATGAAAGGATCTTGTATGTGTGTGTGTGTCCATTGTGTAGCTTTCCAGTAATGAGACAGATGATAATGAAAACTCATTGTTCTCTGCCCTTCTGCACTTCTCACTGCCTCTTTTTCCTTTTTTGCAGGGCAACTTCACCTTGGTTGGTTGGTTGCTTATTACCGAATGATTTGTGTGAATGATGTAATTTATTTGAGAATATTCTCTAGAATAATCTGTATTATTATAACTATTAGCACATATTAACTATACAAAATAATGGACCATATAGTATAGAAAATTTTAAAAATTTTAAGGTGATTTCAAAAAGTTCATTGAATGAATATTATTTGATGGCTGTCCAATATGTCATTCCTGTTATGGAATAAATTTTCTTTGGCATTTATTACAGTGTGACTGTAGCAAAACTGACACTGCTCATGATAATCCCTCTAACATTTGACCTTCACATTAACAGATGTCTGTTCTCTACTGGATAGAATGGAGTTCTGTGATGTGCATGCTTGTAATAACAGCACTTTGGGGAGCTGAACAAGGAGGATTGAAAATTTGAGATCAGCCTGGGGGAACTGAGTAACTCAGTGAGAAACCCTGCCTGACAATGTGAAATAAAAAGAGCTTGGGATGTAGCTCTTGCGTTCAATCTCCAAAAAACCCTTGGGTTCAATCTCCAGAAAAAATCATGTTTCCTACTCAGAAAGATTGTTTTTTACCTGTCCATTATGATAATTTTCTTTGAAGGCAGGTGATAATGGCATTAAAACAGATTTATTGAAAAAACCAACATCAAAGGAGAATACAGTGAATGATCTGAATTTACCATTTCTCTGTACTTTCCTCCTATAATAATTTTTACCTTTCCCCACACTCACTCTGATCTTATTTGGGCTTTTGCTTCAGGAAATCAGATTCTGATTTTTAAATAGGGCTAAAAGATTCAGTCATAGTATTCTCAATTTCACACATTTATACCAGTATTTTCCAAGTGTTTTGTAGGATGTTTTTTTTTTCTATTTTTGCTTATACATTCATTCATCTAATAAATATTTTTTGAAAACTTCCTATGTGTCAATATCATCCTAGGAATGTCAGGCACTGAAATGACCAAATTTCACTGTGGATTTCACCCATATCTAGGCAGTAAACTAGAGAAGACAGGTAGTGACAAACTAGTAAATCTATATAGTAGTTACAGTGCCCTGAGAAATGAACAGGGTGTTATGTCAGAGTAAAATGAGTAGAATAGAGGGACTTAGTAGATAAAGGAAGAGGAAGGGGGACATACTTGGGTTATACTTTATAGACAGATGAAAGGTAGAGAATTATGGAATGGATATTAGAGAATGGAAGAAAAGCGGCAAACTGGGATGGTTTACAGGAAGCTAGAAAGCAAACCTAGAAGGGTGACTACCCTCAGGAGAGAAAAGAACTAGAGAAAAGGAAATGGGCCATCAGACATAGAGCACCGCCATGTCCTTCTTCCTCCCCTCTTCTCCTTTTTCTCCTTCCTCTCCTCCTCTTCCTCCTCCTCTTTAGTTAATCTATTGCCTTAGGTATAACCGGACCTGGGTTGTTGTGTTCTGGAGGAAGTCGAACAAAGGCTTTGTAAGCCCTGGAGCCGACACTAGATGTTTTGCTGTGTTATGTAGAAAAGGAATGATAACAGGCTAGCTATCTGGTCAGGTCTCATGCCTGTGGTAATTGAGTTGTATTGCTCTTGCTAAAACGGTTACTATCCGCCCCGTGGCCCAGGTGCCTCTTTTGTTTTATCTCAGTAAAAGGTTATGGAAAAGGTGATTCGGGGCTACAGTCAGGAGAACTGTAACCCCCTGATCCCAGGACATTATCTTTCATGTATTTCTTTTTCTTTTTATTCATCTGTGGGTACCACGTTTTTGGGACTTGTTCACCCTGGACAGAAACAGGTATTAGACCAACATCTGGAGCACCAAACAGGGACCTGAAAATGAAAGGATTTAAATGAAAAGTGTCCAGTAAAGAGACTAGTAAAAAGGATTTAAGTGAAAAGAGCCCTCAAGACTACAAAAAAGGATTTTATTCAGTGCTCAGCGGACCAGAGGAGTCGAAGGGTAGGTAAGCCCGGTCTCCAGGATTGTCTCATCAGGGTTACTATGGGAAATTTTCTGTCCTAAAAGGAATCTGAATCAGAACAGGAGATCTTGCAGGGTAAGAGAAGACAAAAAGGAAAAAATAAAAATAAATTAATTAATTTTAAAATATATTAAGTTGCTAGTAATTAAAAAGGAAACAGTTTAAAAACCAATGTTCAAAGATATATACATCTATAAAAACGTTTGCTGGTTTCATGGTTTCTGTATTTACTCTTATTCTCTGGGTTGTGGATAGATAGAGTTTTAAATCTACAAAGGTTTCAGCTGGGAACTGTACTTTAAAGCTAAGTCCCCAGCCCAAGGGGGACAAGGGCGGCAGCACTGCCAGGGCTAGAGGCGCAAAGTGGGCTCAGGGAGCGCCCCGGGTGCTGGTTCTAGGCAGACCCAGCTGGGACTTCTCAGCTGCCTGTGTGTCTGCGCGACCTGTCCAGATACAGCCACTGATGCCCACTGCCAGCTACCAACATGTGCGCCAGGAACCCAGTGGACAGGACATGATTGTGCTGTGCCCTGGCTCTCCCCGCCACCAGCATCACTGGCCCAGGCAAGGCTGTGCCCAAGTTTGGCACTGGAAATTCATACAGCTCAAATCAGTGGCTGTGCTCAGAATTTGAAGGAAAAGAAACGACATCCAGGAGCCAGAGTGAGAGCCCATTCTGGGTATTAAGACTACGGACTATTGCCTCAGGTACAGTGAGACTCCTGCTGGGCCACAGCAGTCTTATTTTAAAAGGTCTTTATATTTTGCCTTGTGTTACCGATGCTGATTATACAGACAAAATCAAGGTTATGGTTCAATCTACTCAAAACACTGTGGTGCCTATTAGGTTCAGAGATAAAATTGATTACTTAAAGAAAAAACATTTTTAAGGGCTCTCCTAGGCACAAGTACAGATGGCCTGCAGGTGTGGCAACTACAAGTCCATAGGGTATGATTGGTATATCCTGATAGAGTGGAGATGCTAAATTACTGACCTGGAGAGATACAAAAACACCATTCTCTTTGGAATAGTTTCACAAGAAATAAAGCCTCACAGAGCATAGAGTGAAATTTTTAAAAAATATAAGGCTTTTACATTTTCTCCTTAAGGTGTTAAATTTAAAAAGTTCTTTCCATCCCCAAGATAAAAGTTTGCCTTTAGTTTAAAACAAATCATATTTTCCAGAATTTACTATAAGGAAGATATTTTTAAAAGATTATTTAAAAAGAAAAAACCTGTAACTTTCATAAATAAAATTTTGTCCCTTGTCTCAAAAAATACATATATTTCAATGATCGATTTGATCTTTTAGAGTTATAGTAAAAAATGCTTCTTCATTTTAGATTCATACAGCTAATAAAATTGTCTTATTTTAATTACAATTTTTTCTTGACATCATATATAGGATTTGCTATTGATTTAAAAGTTTGATGCTCTCGTGATTCCTATGATATTAATTGCTTTGGGGGCTGGGTATATAGCTCAGTGGAATAAGCGCCTGCCTAGCAAGCGCAGGGCTCTGAGTTCAATCCCCAGTACCGCCAAAGATATTAATTGCTTGTTTTATAGTTAAAAATTAAATAGGTATAAAAGAGCTTTGGTATTTCACAAATAGTTATAAAAGTTTAAAATACAATCTAGAAGCTATACAGTTTAAGCAGTTTAATTTTGGCATTCCATTTAAATGATGACAAGCCTAATGTTGGCCTCCAAAAAATACAGGTTATGATAACCTTTTCATATTTGAGTCACCTGTTCCAACAATTTACCCAAACTGTTTAGATCAATGTTAAATGATTTTCAGACTATTTGATAATACTAATTGGCTCCATACAGATTTTGGACTAACTTCTTTGGTATTACTAATTGTCATTATGCTTCAGACAAGTTATTTAAAATTACTTCTGCTTTCACAGATGGGTCTTCTTAGGTTAAGGGAGATTATATTATGGCTTGCTCTTCCAAAATACTGGATAAAGTTTTCTCACTTTATGATCAAAAATCAAATTACAAAAACATTAAGGAAAATCAATCCCTTTCATTTCACTTATTGATATATGCTAATTAAATTTTTTTAATTTTACAAAAGATGAAATAATAACATAGAAAGACATTTCCATTAGATTAAAAAAAAAAAGATTAAGAAGTGTCCTTTGAAAAATTCTCCATACTAGACAATGGAAGGAATCCCCAAGTCCTGCCCAAATTTCTATATTATATATAATAATTAATTTATATAAAAACAACATGCAATTTCCCCCAAAATGAATATTCATAGAGATCAGCTTCACACCTTTAATGATTTTCAAAAATTATTAGGAGACATTAATTCATTACGACCTTCTTTAGGCATTCCTACCTATGCTTTGCAACATCTTTTTAATACTCTTAAAAGGGAACCCAGCATTAGATAGCCCTAGGTACCTTACAACAGAAGGAGAAAAGGAATTAGCTTGGGTAGAACAGTGTATTAATCAAGCTCAACTAACCCAGATAGATTTAACTAAACCAGTTATACTCTTAATTTTTCCATCATCCCATTCTCCTACAGCTGTATTATGGCAAAAAGAAGCAGTCTTACAATGGATTTTTCTTCCACACAGAGAACAGAAGCGACTTACTACTTATATAGATAAAATAGGTTTAATTGTATTTAAAGGCTGAACTCACGACAGTTCTCAGGAAAAGACCCTGAATCTATTGTTTTTTCCTTAACAAAGCAGCAGATACATCAGGCATTGCAAATGAGTGAACAGTGGCAAATTGGACTTGCAGACTACATTGGAAAAATAGACAATCAATTTCCTAATTCTAAACTTTTACAGTTTCTTAAACAGCATAACTGGATTTTACCTAAAATTGTGCACACTGCACCTATACCTGCAGCAGATACATATTATACTGATGGTAATGGAAATGGAAAAGCTGGACATGTGGGGAGAATTTCAAAAGTATGATACACTCCTTTTCTTTCTGCACAAAGAGCAGAACTTCAGGCAGTTACTCAACTTCTGTTAGATGTTCCAGAATCTATTAATATTGTAACAGACTCCCAGTATGTATGGTTCACAGTTAATCATATAGAAACAGCTACATTAACAAATGAGATAATGAACTTGGTCAATTGTTCTGCCAACTACAAACTCATATTTATAATAGAGTTAGGAAAATCTCTATTATAACTCATAATTGTTCTTATTCATACCTTCCTGGTGACATGGTTAATTATAATAATGGAGTTGATCAACTTGTTGCTAGTTCTTCACCAGATTATTTAGCCACTGAATTTCATACTTGTGTATATACCAAAGATTTATATCAAAAATGTCCTCAACTTCCCATTCAAAGGTCTCATAAACTCATTTTATCTTGTCCTATTTGTGGTCTACTTAATAATACTTAATAATTAATAATACCTAATACTTAATAATTATTGATACTTGATAATTAATAATTATATGATTAATAATTATTTAATAATACTTATCACTTAATAACTATATGATTATTATATAACACTTAATAATTATATAATTAATAATTATTATATATACTTAATATAATACTTAATAATTGATGCTTAATAATTATTATGTAATTAATACTTAATAATTATATAATTAATAATACTTAATAATACTATTTTTCAGCCTGGAACAAAACCTAGGGGCTTATAAAGTAATGAGTTATAGCAAAATGGATGTAACACATATTCCTGCTTTTGGGAAACTTGGATTTGTACATGTTATTAATACATATTCTGGCTTTCTATGGGCCTATGAACAATCAGGAAAAAAATGTTATACATGCAAAAAATCATTTGTTAGAGTGTTTTTCTATTATAGGTAAACCTAAAACAATTAAAACTGACAGTGGACCTGCCATTCTTTCCAACAAGTCCGTGCCTTGTGGGATATTAATCATTATACCAGCATTCCCTACAATCTTCAAGAACAAGGTATGGTTTAAAAAGACACATGCTACTGTTAAATTTATGTTAGCTAAACAAAAAGGGGGAAATAGGAATAGAAGTTCACCACACTAATTACTGTATAAAGCCCTACTCACTTCAAATTTTTTGGATATTAATAAAGATTTACCCTATAGGGCAACAGAAAAGTTTTGGGCCAATTTCATTAAGGGGCCACCAGAGCCTTTAGGACAACTTATCTTTTGGAAAAATATTCTCAGTGGAATATGGGAAAGAGGTGTTGTTCAAACTTGTGATGGAGGATTTGCTTGTGTCATTACAGACTCAGGAGAAAAAATATGGTTACCTGCTAGAAGAATTAAACCTCGACACGAGCCACAAAAGAGTCAGATTCGATCTGAATCCTCCAGTGGAAGAGATGAGAGTGATCTCAGTACAATACCATCCCCAGACACCGACCAGAAACACTCGGAAAGCACAACCCCCAACCTGGGGACAACTTAAGAAATTAACCCATGATGCTGAGAAGCTACTGGACTCCACTACAAGAATCTACAGCTGGTAATATATTTCTAGCCATGATGGCTGTAATATACTTAATACGGAAACAGTACTCAACTCACTTTTTCAATTAATTTCTACTTATTACACACAGGCATATGTTCATCTTCCTTATAATATCATGACCAGTGAAACAAAATGGTATGCTTCTGTAATCTTGCTCAGGCTTAGTGATTGTAGTTTTTATACCTGTTTAAATTAATTCTATACCATATAATTATTCTAAAATAGTGTGTATATATATGTGTATGTATGTGTGTGTGTGTGTGTGTGTGTGTGTGTGTATTCTTAAGCATAAACAGGAATCTGGATACCCATCAATTTAGAAAGACCATGGCACCAAACCCTAGCTATACACCCATTACATAATTTTATAGATAAGTTTATTAATATATAGCAAGAGATTTGTATGAAATCTGTTTATAAATGTATCCTTCCAAAAATTTTCTAAGAGATCTCTGCCTATTGACAACAAAATATGACTAGTCTATTTAAATTATATATTTCTAAAATTATAAGAATTACTATAATTCAATTTGGTCAAAAATTTATTTGAGTGCACTCTGATTTTGTAAAGATGTTTGTTCTGCGTACTTGTTTACATGTTTGTCATTCAGTGAACAGCTGTTCCTATTTTGAGCTCAACAATTTTTCTTTTATTAATTTTTCTTATACATTGGTGTTATAGATTTTAAAGCATGCTTTCACCTGAGTTACCAGCTGGTTTAAATGATATCAAAATTAAGATATTTAACTACAGTTCTTAGGATGAGGAAATATTATTGGGTCAGACTCCAGTTGGTGAATAGACAAATGGCCAACCTCTGTTCATCAATAAGGAGCCCCAAGTGATCTTCATAGTCTCTTGGGAGACACAACAATAATTGGGTCATTTAGTCAGAATAGTTTTTCAAATAAAAATTTATAGTAAGGTTTTATGATTAAAAGATGTTGTTTGGTACTAAACTAGATTGAGAAAATAATAACAGTTTGTTGTTGCTAATTTCATGATGTATAAAATCTAATCATGCCTTCCAAATGTACAGTATTATAAAATGTAAAACTGGAATTGTTAGACATCTGTCTTTCTCTTATACTTCAGGTATTTATAATAAGAGGTTCATTTCAGACCAACATAAAGTTATTTAATTGGTACTTTTTTGACAAGAACTGATGTGATGTATGTGCTATGTATATGCCAATACATTTAGGAATACTTATATTAAACAGCCCAGACTATATTATAAATTTCTTTTATGTCAACAAATTAGATAAATGCTTCTTATTTATTATGTAGGGTTGATTGACTAAAAGGACTAATCTACCCCAATATTTATATGTGATTTAAATATGTTTAAAAATGTGTTCTACTGATTAATATTATGCATTTAAACATATTTCATAAATGTCATCTTACCTGTTATGTTACAATACTATATAATGGCTCTTTGGTTTCAAATTTTCTTTGTAAAATTATATATCTGTTTTCCATTAACATTCTACAGGGACAGGGATTCAACTACTAAAATATTCATGATTGTCATGTAAGAATGTTATGTATGGTTTTAATTTCAAAATTTCTGTGTAAAAATATGTGACTATTGTCTGTTAACATTCTAGGAGGATGTAAATATTAGTATATCCGTGGTTGTTAAAAATAATAGCTCCATTTGTATGTTCTAAAGTGTTTGCTGTTCAGATCAGATCGTAGTATTAAGCTTACTGCCTCCCTTCCAATGTTATGTCATTAATCTTCTCTGCTGGATGTTTAACTACTGAGACTTGAAGACCAGAAATTAGATAATTTGGGCTAGAGAACAGCCAATATTTTGGTTATGCCATCTGAGGTCGGTATGGACTCAGGATGAAAGAGAAACCTCTGCTGTGATGTTCTACAACTCTGCTGAGTCCCTGATTTTCTGATCAAGAAGATTAGGGGACCACAGAGGAAAGTAATCCTATGATGCATAGTGTGCCTAAGGAGAGTCACCAGGAGAGAAAAAATCTCAGGCTTTCACAGAAAGCCCCTTGGTCTAGCAAAGGCCGTGACTCATCCAGATGGCTGACACTGACAGAAGATCAAGACATGCTGCACTTGGTTCTGAGAAGACTCCTGAGGAGACCTGACTGACCCTGATAGGTAGTAAAAAGTAAAATTTTTGTTTATACAAGTTTCACTTTAACTTGGTCGTAGACATCCAGCAGAAAAGTGTAATTGCTAGATGTGGACTAATGATTGAACACTGTTATGGACTTTGGACTATTTTTATATTCTGCCAAAATTTCTGATATCATTTTATATGGTATTATAATTGTACTTTGCCTGATCCTCTTTGTCTGAACTGAAGCTCATCCAGTAAACGCCAAGAAACAGAAAAGACAGTTTGCAGCCTTCTCGCCTATGCTTTAAAAAGATTGCAATAAAACAAAAAGGGGGAAATGTGGAGAAGGGCATTCTTTAGTTAATCTTTCAATGTATTGCCTTAGGTATAACCGGACCTGGGTTGCTGTGTTCTGGAGGAAGTCGAACAAAGGCTTTGTAAGCCCTGGAGCCGACACTAGATGTTTTGCTGTGTTACGTAGAAAAGGAATGAGAACAGGCTAGCTATCTGGTCAGGTCTCATGCCTGTGGTAATTGAGTTGTATTGCTCCTGCTAAAACGGTTACTATCCGCCCCGTGGCCCAGGTGCCTCTTTTGTTTTATCTCAGTAAAAGGTTATGGAAAAGGTGACTCGGGGCTACAGTCAGGAGAACTGTAAGCCCCTGATCGCAGGATATTATCTCTCGTGTATTTCCTTTTCTTCTGACGTTTTATTCATCCGCGGGTACCTCGTTTTTGGGACCTGTTCACCCTGGACAGAAACGGGTATTAGACCAACACTCCTCCTCCTCTTTCTTTCTCCTATTCTCGTTACTCCCCCCCTTCCTCTTTCTGCAGTACTGAGTATTGAACCTTGGACCTTCGCACTGAGCTATATCTCCACCCCCTTTTCTGTGCTTTATTTTAAAGCAATCTCATTCAATTGCTAAGGAAAGATCTGAATTACAAGAGTGAGTCACTGTGCTTAGTTCTATGTCTTCTTTTTCTTCTGTGAAGTTCGAGTCTATGTCACACTCCTTTGTTCTTCTAATATTCAAACTACCTTTTATAAAGTGCTTTGAAGTGATTATCTTATCATTATGAGTACAAAACCACAGTACTGTAGCTATTAGTACCTGAATTTTATATTTTATAAGGGTTAAAATTGAGGGTGAGCAAGATCTCCCTCAAGCAAGGTTACCTTTGTCCCTCCAACCTCTCCTTGTCCCATGTTGTTACTTTATGGTTTTTTTTTTTTTTGCAGTGCTGCTAGGGATGGAACCCAGGGCTATTATTTTTAGTAGCCTCAAAGTGGGAACAATCAAAATGCCCTTCAGTGAGTGAATGGTGAAAAAAGCCATGCCATAGTGATACAGGAAAATAAATATCCCAACCTGAATTATATCAGATGAGTTCGTGTTCTCTAAAACCGAAGAATGAATTTTAGGAACAACGGAGGTTAAGAGCAGAATATATTGAGAGAAAGAAAGCTTCTGTCCAAGAGGGGGACAGAAGAGGGGCCTGAGTGGGTTGCCCCCGACTCTGTCTTTTCCAGGACTTTATAGGGAAAAACCATGAGGTGAGGCGGGTCCAAGGTAGGGGAAATGGACAACACTATGGTCCACCAATAAGATTACAGGCATAATTGTCCAGGTAAGACTGAGTGGACTGAGATCAAATGGGGAAGAGAGTCACATAGCAAGCAGGCATGAATACAGATCAGGGGCTTTTTCTGTGGGGGTCGGGCTAGTGACTCTTCCTGGCTTTTTAGAAGGTGGTTGTTACTTATTTAGAATATCAATCCCTATGTTTTACACCTAGGGAGATAAGTGGGTGCATTTGTTTAGCACCTTTTGTCTTGAGGTCTGGCCCACAGGTCTGCTGGCTCCTTTAGGTCTGCTGGCTCCCTCGAGGGCCTGGCCCTGTCTGACTGCCTATAATA